>JAQGBT010000211.1:0-67025 GCA_034698585.1 Disparrhopalites patrizii
TATTGATCAAAATAGGAGCAAACACCACAGCAGCGACGAAGTGCTAAAATATGTGTGAAGATTTCAAGATTTGTCACTAATTGCATACGAGATTTTTACATTCTTATACAAAACGACCAGAAATAAGCTCCCGAAAGTGTCTCGCTGCCGGCCGGGATTTTCCGAAGTGCTCCAAACATTTTTGCGGGTTTATTTTTTTTGAAAGCGTCCAATCAATGCCTAAGGTAAATATCAGGGATTTTGATGGAATATTATACATAATAATGTTCATAATTGGTCCCAAATAATCTCCACGTGAGGATTAGCTCTCGTAGTCATCAGAGAAAAAATAAAATAGAACATTTTCATATGGGACTATATGCGTGGGCGGACGACTGCACTAATGGAGCGGTACAGCTAGCATATACAAACAAAGGGGCAAAGGGCTAAACCGAATTAAAACCGAATCGGTTTTAACTAATTTTGACAGTGTCCCCCGTGGTCATGTGGAATTTTGTTTCTTTATATGGTTCTCCAGGTTTCGCTGTGGGTATTTCATACAAAAAATCGCCAGATGACCACGGGGGACATTTCGAATCAAAATTTTTTTTAGTAATACCTATAGGGACTATAGGCATTAAGAGTATTTTGAGATATACATTTTTTTTATTTAAAGGTTAATTGACCCTCAAAAAGTTATTTTGTTTTTTCAAAAAACCTGGAATTTGGAGAGAAGGAGAGATTGGAAGTTCAAAATTTCAAAGTGGTGTGAGATACTTCCTATGGTTGCAACACACTCAGTACCATTATATTAAGGCTGACATACCCAAAATACCGCTGAACCTTTTCAAAACAACATACCCTTCTGTCTAACTCTGAAACTATACATACCTAATATTTTTAAAAGAGGCAACGACTCATACAAAATGATTATCAATTATCATTATCTATAGTTGTAGTTATACTATCTGAATCTGAGTTTTGTCTAAATATCGACTGGAAAAATTGATTTCAAGTTCGAAAGGAAAATAAAGTACTGAACTAATAGAGTTCCTTATCGGTACGAATTAGCGAGTATCAAGTTCGATAACAAGTTCAACTTCAAATTCTAATATTTCATCTAGAAAGTAATCAAAATAATTATTAATTGCATATTATTATGTACTTTACATTATGAATTATTGAATATGTACATTAAACTCATTTAATGTTAAAAATGCGAAAATGAAGCCTGTTTTATTTTTTGTAAAAAGATCGTACCATTGACTTGCTAGATGCTATAGATCCTATAAAAAAATAATCCAGTAATTTTCGCACCCAGTTCTGCTTAGCGTTTGCACTCTTGCGTGCGATTTCTATAAGCTAGAAACGATTGTAGTTTCACCTGCTGAAGCATAGATGGCCGTTGGCACGTTATTTGTCTTTGTCTACTTTGTCAATCGTTACTTTCGCTTTTGGGCCAAGATTGCGACAACGTTCATCTAAAAAACCCAGAAAAAGGGTTAGAACTGCGAACATGTGAACTGGAATTTAGAAAGGAGAATTACTTTCAAGTTTAATTGAAGGGTTTTTATTCACTATATTGAATGATGAAGCTAACAGGAAAAAATAACGGAAGTGTTAACTAAGACGTTTTTTCAAAACTGTTTTCGAAACAAATAAATACACCGGTATGTGCATTCGTGTTTAGTTGCGTTGCGAGACGTAGACAGTAACATAAATGATGAAACCAAGTGCTGGGAGAACCAACACACAACAACAAAGTGCGGCAATGCCGAAAATTATGTGCCAAAAATATTTATGATGCCGAGTTTTTTCATCAATGAGGTCAGCCTCTGGGGGTGATTCAGGCTCCTGTTCATCCCACACCTGTTCTATCGATTTCGGTGGGACTTGTCGCATTTCCGACTCATCATGTGTTGCTTCTGGGTTTGGCACGGACATCGTCACAGTTATTAGCAGTGTAAGCCACCTGAATACGGCGAAGTCTGTCCGGGTATTTTTAAGTGGTCTTTCTATATTTTATACCGGCGGAAAAGTATATAACTAGATGGTGTAGTCGCATTCATGTTTCCAGAGTATGTCAACCAGACTTCGTCACATTCGGTGCCTTTGCACGAATACGTGGAATTCTGCGAAAGTAAATTTTTTTGTAAAACTAAAAGAAAACTAACTTTCACCGACATCGCGTCAACCAACTCAACTATGCTTGCTAGTATCACCTAGACCTAGTATCAGCAATCAGCATAATAAGCGTTACTAATTACTATGTTTTACTTTCAACCTCATAATATGGTCTTGAATCTCTTGAACGTTTGGAATGGAATTTAAAATGAAATGAAATTGGAGGGCATAATAATTACATTTGATTTCGGCGCTACACAGTCCTGCTCTCCTGGTTCCTGGTCTGGTAAAAGGTTGGTTATTTACTAATTACTAAAGTTGAAATAGAAATTAATTCCCACGTTCCATGTCCAAACTCAAGGGCGCTTTACCGACTTCGTAAGACTCGGACTTCAGTCAAGGTCAATAGATCAGAAAAATAGGTAAATCACAGCATCAAACGAGACAAAAATCAGAGCACAGCACAGTACAAATTCACACACACAGGAATCTAAATTCTCAATGCATTAATATTGTATAGTTTTTTAGATTAAATTCTCAATACGTAATATTATTTGGTTTGGTTTTGGTAACAGTAACGATAAAACAATTAACAATTAAACGAAGATAGCAAATGGACATGAGCACACAATTAATATACATACATGTACATAGTATGTTCATTTTGTCGCGCACGCATGTTTAATATAATATTATATTATTAGGAACAAAATGTTTCGCAGGCAGTTTCAAAACATTGCGAAACAATCCGATCCGAAGTCCGAAGTGTCGCGTGAGCGATCCGCGTCCACAGCTATAATTTCTGAATGATTAAAAATTAAAATGGATGTTACGTTACGTGTTTGTTTTACTCCATTTTTAAAATCAATTACATTTCCTTACCTGTATAATTAATGAATCGTGATCATGATCATGAGTTCACTAGGACTAGAAATGCCATGAGCCATGATCTTGACGAGGTATAATAAAATGCAAATCCCCATTATGAGTAGCATTTCACTGGGAAAACATTAATATGCAATTTTTGATGATGGCCTCAATTTATATAAATTAATTAATCTACATGCCATTCTGTGAGCATATAGGCATACATACAATGTGAGAGAGATTCATTTAACCTACTTCAAAATGCCGTAAACGTCGTGAAACACTTAAGCTGTATTTTGGTAGCTTATTATTCCTCTGCTCCCATGTCTGTTTTAATTATGCAATGCATGGCAATTATGCAGAACACACTGGCGGTGCCTTAATTTAAAAACTCCATTGGTTTTTACTTGTCGGTAACGATGTCTTTATTGCCTGAGACTCGGTCTTGTCTCACAAAATGTAAGGTTGAGTTACTCCCCGCCTCCTCATTCAATGTAATATTGGTTGCATTTGTATTCTTGGGAATTAAAATCAAGGCCTTGAGCACCTGCATATGCTCCCGACTCACATCCGCATTCACAAATTCGGCGGACTTGAAATTCAGGAGGGACTGAAAGCCCAGAATCCATTCCATTTTCACCTTGTACTTATTCGTTCTGTTCACCGAGCAAAAATAGAAGGTTTGTAGTTGTGTGAATTGGGCAATGAAACATCCCAGTAGGTCGAAGGCATCCTGATAGAATTCCGCGCAACTAATGCTAATCTCCTGGAGAGATCGAGGTAAATCGTAGATATTTAGGAATCTCCCCCCAATCCGCTCCTTCTGACCCAAATTGTACAAAACCACGGCAATGGTAAGAGATTGAAGATGATGGCAGATCTTGAAGAGATTCCCATCAAACATGAGTCCACTGTCGGGTAGGAGGCCGGAAGGAAGTTGTTCGGAGTCCCTGGGGATGCAACCGTACAAGTACCACATGAAATCTGTGAGTGACTCCGAATTTTGTTCAACACAGAGTTGGATCAAAGCAAATATGAGTGGATTGACATTCTCCAAGTTCGTGGCTCCCTTGACGATCAATGTCTTGAGAGTATTTTTCTGATTTTCCAATATCACCTCCATCCCTTGAGTGTCCATGGAGAAAAGTATGTGGTTGAGTTTGACTTGAGCCAATTCCTGTAAAAGGCCTTCATCGAACATGAGTGGATTCATTTTGAAGCCCTCTCCGCCAAGGGACAAATCGTGGAGGGACTGTCGATGTTTGACGAGAAATTTCGCCACGATCACCTCATTGTCCTGATCATCATAGCACTTATCCAACTCACATTCTCCCAGTGCACTGGCCAAACGTGCACTAAGCTTCCGGCTCCGGCTAATGCCCAAAGTAATTTTGTCATCGTCGGCCCGGAAATGAAAGGATTTTAGCTCTGGAGCCTCCAAAACGTGGGTGAAATACCGGACGAGGAAGTACTCACTGGATCCCAACGGATGAGTCGTGTTGTGTATCCACAAATATTTGAGGAGTTTTAAGCACAACGGCTCTTTCCGTACTTGCTCAGCGTCCGTGTCACCAAGAACCACGGGATTCTCAAAGAGGAGGAATTTCAATTGAGGAGATGAGCGGAGGAGCAAGTCCAGATCTTTTGCGGGCATCCGCTTGGACAAACACAACCGATTGAGGGACTTGAAACTCGTCGTTGTGGGGAAGATTGTGGAGGTTGCTGGAGATGACGGGGTGGACTGACTTGTCCGTTGCAGGCTCCGTTGCACCGATGCCCATTTCTGCTTCGCCCACTGCCGAGGACTGTTCAAATTGAATGAATGGGTCAGAGTGTCATCAGGACTTTGGTCTTGGCTTTTAGGTCTTATCACTTGCTCCGATACCACTTCCATTAACGCGCCCCCTACTCAAACAAAGCCCGGATGAAAAGCATTTGACAGAGAAATACAACATTGGTACGTAGGTAGCGTCTAAATAAATGTGCATTGGTCAAATTTCCATCCAAACTGAATTGGTTTCCATTACATAGGTATAACACAGAGCTTTTCAATTGGTTAAAAAGCGCAACGCATACAAATAGAGATGAGATGTGTATGTACGTTTACTTACTTTTAATGAGGGTACATTGTGTAATGCATGATTTGTGCAGACATATGTATATTTATACTTCTTTGTTTTACAAATTTAGAGCTGTTTTAAGTTTAGAGTTTAGACTAAAAAATTGACTTTTGCATTGTGGTGCGATGTCGCGTCCCGCGTCGTCTTGACAAAGCTTAGCCGCTTATCGTGGCGAATTAGTGGTGGAGCGCTTTGGCGTTATACACCGCAATTATTATTATTACTAAAAAGAGCCACGACCTCACAGTACCGCTCAAATCCGAAGCATAGCATTTAGTATTTAGTGGTTGCGTCCAGGAATGATAGAGTTCACGCTTGCGCCAGAGCCTCTAGTCACTCACGAGCGCGCGCGCGGCATACTGGCAAACCGAACTTGCGGAAACCATAATTGTATGTTGTATGCCACTTTCAGGGGGGATGTAGAGCATAAAAAATTTCTTCAACACGTATGCCCATATACCCAATGCCCACAAATGACAAAATTGTAACCCGTTTATCAGATGGTCATTGGAAATGAGCACATGCGCTGTGTAGGCTCGAAGAAAACAGACAATTTAATTGCAATTTTTTTCTGACGCCCATTAACGGTTATATTGCAGTCGCAATTGGTGCGTTGATATTGGTGAAAAACCCGCAAACTTTGCAGGATTTCTGGAAATTCTTGCAAGGTTATAGGATGGCAGAAAGTCCAGAAATCTGTAAAAGGTTTTTAAACGCGTCCAATATTTCAATTGCATTTTGTGATTGTTAGAAGATGTTTTAATAATCTATTTAGTATCAGAAACGTGCTGAAGTACATAATAATAACCGTATCGAACTAATTCTTCATTTTCGTACATCATAATAATAATGTATTTATTTGCCATTTCAAATTACAATTTGAGGTGTACGCAGTACATTCTTTACCATGTGTACTTTTGCACTACAGATATGTACCGAAGACATTGAGAAATTAGTATATGTTTAAATTTGTTCAGTTTGGTTGTTACAATTTGTCTTTTCGAATTTTCTGTCCATCCTGAATACACGGTTCAAGGAATAAGGTGACAAAGACACTTTTAGACAGAATTTCATTCCTTGCGTACTACCTACGAATGTATTCTTGTGCTAGTACGAAATAATAATTTTAAGGGCAATTTTCACTATTTATATATGGGTTATTTATTTGCAACGTTTCGAGGATTCCTCTTCGTCAGGCAATAATTCTTGTGCTAGTACCGCATGGTTTTTAGTCATTTGGCAAGTGAGTAAGCCCTAGTTTTATCAAAGATTAAAACAAACTTTGGAAAGGTCAGGTTGGATTTGTGAAAATGTATTGATCCATGGGTCAACCTTGAGCTATAACTTCCTTGCGTCTCAAACTATGCACCTGTACCAGCCAAGCTCAATATGTTTTTTCTGCATATCGAGCTTCATCTGGGAGGTCCTGATTTCAGGTTCACAAATGTGAGCTCCCTCCTGCTACGCCCAGTTAGTGTGTACGAATAAAATGGAGCAGTCAAATTCAATCTCAAGGCAATGCCATAACTTTGAGCTAGCTCCCTTGACTATAGATTTCCTCCTCAATTTAATCATTCTATTCAAACGTACATGTAGTTCATGTTGCTGTTTCTTCTCTTGTTTTTTGTGGCGACGGTGCACCATCAAATGAAATGAATGATTATCTCTTGATGAGATTTCTTTTTATAATGGTTGAACCCAGCTAAATATTTTTGGATTGTTTCCTCTTGGACTAAATTTTTCCCCACCAAGGGTCATATATCTACTTCTGGGGTTGCCTTATTGACTTTATGGGTCTTACTTGACAATGAAAATATGAGCATACCAGGTCACGAGAAAAACAGATCAAGAAAAAAAACATGCGTGCTTCGTTCTAGTCATATATCTATATAGATATACAAACCAGCACAAGCACTCATTCCTTACGGCATCAGATTTTATTGCTGCCTTCAGTGAGTAAAACAAATATTATTGGCTGGGATTGTTGTCAGGATTTTTTTAAACTTACACATCTTGATATACATGCGTTTAAAAATCACTGCTGCGACAGAAGTTGTTCCCTTTTTTGCTCACAATATCTGGAGCCACAGCCTTTAAAAGTGACCAGTTATAGATTACTACTAGGAGGAAAAAATCTCGCTAAAATTATTATAAATTATAAAATTCAAAAATGACTATAAAATCCAAGCTGGTAGGAGATAATTGTAGGGGGCAGCACTGATTGTCGCAAATATATGTGCAATGTACATACAACCGTATATGAAATATTATCTAAAAGAATGTTGCTATATAATGTAGCAAATACTGACCGAGGCATGTAGAGCTGAAAAAAAATTGGTAAAAAAATACATTAAAAAATTGTACCTTAATTTACGGTTGACTCCAGTTTCATAATTTTGTAACTAGCAATGTCATCTTTCGTTGCCGCCCTATGCATATGTATGACAAGGTGAAAGGAGTATGTATCCGGTAATTACATAAATGTTATTTATGACTTGAACGGCACCTCCAAATTTCCACATGTTTTCCTCCTTGCCCCTATCTTCACACCATGGGAGTCATAATGCCTATAAAGAATATACTCAAGACAAATCTCTGTGGATCAAAAATAAGTTGTTACTCACACCACCAAAACCAGGAAGATGAAGGGGAAAAAACTGAAAAAATTACCCTAACTTTCAATTCTTTTTTTTTTTTATAAATCATCCTGTTTTGTTCTGGTATATACAGCAAGACTTATTTGTATTTTTTTTCTCTCTCTCTCTCTTTCCCCTTCAATTTACGTTCCAACGTTGAATTTTCACCGCTGCCAAAAATTTATCCACACACTTCATATTTTATGCTCTCAGCTCATTAAAGTGTGCATCTCGGCATTGAAATATAATGTTGTTTTACGGGTAAGCCATGTGCATGCCAACGAACAAATATGTATACATATGTACTAAGTATATCTGTACACATGTGTACCATACCACAATGTGTGTACTTGGAACCAAGTAATATGTTTGTAATGTGTAATGTGTTCAGACCTTCTGTGCACACCACACACGCGTCACAATAATAATAATTAAATAACTAACTTTCTTGAACGGTCTGGCCTTTTAAGATAATACACAATATATACGAGTCCCGTTTCTGGAAAAACAACTTGTGTTTATGTCCCTTATTAGTGTATGTATTGGCTATATGGTTACATAAAATATCCCCAGATTTTTATAGCCATTCACTTTACTCCAACAGCTTAAATCCTCTCCTGCTGCTTCTACTCCCTTCCGATGGGTTCAGCATGGTATTATAATAGACGGAAGGTAAGCATTTTGTTAACTACAGCAAATATTATGTATACATAAAGTAAAATGTGGAGGGCAGTGCACGAAATATCCGTGCTTTTTTTTTTACTTCAGAGACTTGTAGTAGTGCAAAAAGATGGGAGATAAAAGGGAATTCCTCTGCCATGGTGTCTTCTTCTTCTTCTTGCCAACAAACCGGAAAGTAATTACTTAGTTCGCAATAATTTACAAAAAAATTATTCATCATGTACATACAACTCTCGGTCGTCCCACACTGTAAAGTAAAGGTAGCACAGGAAGAATTTTCGTTTTCAACAACGCCAAAAACTAATGAATTTCCCATGCCGGATGTGGATGTATCTATATGTATGGTGGAAGTGAAAAGTGAATATATGGTCAATCCGTGGTTAAATACACTTTCCAACAGGTTTTTTTTTTATTTATTTTATCGTATAGCGGTATTTCTTTCTCCTTTATAATGTCCAATGTGAATTCATGTGTAAATCCCACTTTTAGTAGTGGCTCTAACGTTCCTTCTTACCAATCAACATGCGTGTGTATGTACGTAACTTAATAAGTAATTACGGACATGATTTCAGCTACTGCCAATACAAATCTGGGGGCGAAGTAATTATTACGTAATCCCCAACTTCCCCCCCCCCCCACATACTTGCATTTTTTTATATTGGAAAAATATTACATTACAAATCAATTAGATAGACATAAGACAAAGCGGAGGGAACAAAGGTTTTTTGTAAAACAATCATCGAAGACCATTTCTGAGAACAAGTCCATGTTTGCATAGAGTCACAATTGACGGTAAAAGCCGCCGGAATTTTTGGGCACGCACAAAGGATTCCCATTCTACAAGATATTCCGAGTAAATAGAGTCAATTTCCCCTGCAAAATCATGGGCAATTAATATATTTTTGGGAGAGAACTTGAGCCATTTTAAATCTCTTTGTCTTCTCCAATGTGTTTGTGCTGGAAACTTGATTTTTTACTCATATCGCATCCTATGTTTTGTGCCGCGGTGAGTAACAACACTCTTACAATGACCCTGAACTTAAAAAAAAAAACTTACATAAATGTCTAAATAACTACGCGGGGAATTCTTTTGGACAAGATTACGTGGCTATAAGTCTTTTATAGAAAAAAAAGAAGAAGAATAAAAAAACTATTAGGTACGAAAAAGCAGCATCTTCATGAACAATGCTGGAAAATAATAGTAATCATTTTTCTGTCGACGATATTAAAACATTTTTATGGAATCGTGTGTGTGTAGCAATAAACTGAAGGGGCAAGGGCGCTTGAACCTCAGCAAAATAGTATAATTTGTTTAACTTATTCTGTTCCTCCTCCGTATCACGTATGTAAATGCATGTGGAAGGGATAGCAAAGTTAGACCAGAACACTAATGATTCCCCCTCCCAATCCTAACACCATTATGTATTATAGGGCTGTCAGAGAGAAGGAAAACAAGTCTTCATTGTATTACACGCACAATATCGTTGGTGTCCCCACACAGTATGTACATATATACATATGGCTCTGTTTGCAATCAGGTATAGAAGCAATTTCAGAAACATTTTTCTAGTATTTCCTTTTTCTTATTTTTCTGAAGGAAGTGAAACCACTTGGCTGGTCCAGGGCTTTGCCAAAATCCCGAGAACACACATTCACTATAAGAGCCTGTAAAGACACCGGAATACGACGCATATATGAAGTCTAACATGTATTAACAGTATTTAACTTATGACCCTGCAAACACACTCTAGGTCAGACGTTGCCAAAAAAAAATAGAAATAAAAAAAAACGAAAAGTGAATTGAAGCCTTTTGCGCCACAAAGACATTGTATCAAATTGAATGTATTTACACGCATATACATAAATGTGTATTTGATTAATGACTTTATACACATCTGCCGTGGTAAATTTGATGTGAAGTCGCGGCGAAAGACCTTGACCTTTCAAAGCATTGATTAGTGATTTGTTTCACATCCTTGCTCTTGGGAAATATTAGAGACAAACACAAAAGGACTAATTACTCTGGCTTAAGCTGGACGCTTCTTCATGTGATTAACTGAGTGTGTGTGTGTGTGTATTAGGCGTATATTTATATTGTGTAGCTAGTAGCTATATGTTTACGTGTACTTATGTTATGTAATTGTTACTTTTAATTAGAGACATTTGTTGGGACAACTAGGATGTCTGGAATTGCATAATAAAAGTTCTGGAAAATTCACATTCATGACAACAAAATCTTTCGTATTGGTCCTAGTCGGGATGTCCCAATTATTACCGATTTTCAGCAGCACTTTGTGGTATAGTTGTACATACAGATATATCATATATCTAGTCAGTTGACCCTGCCATTATTCCATAGGAACATAATGTATACCTCCAATACTGGTCTACGTTTGTTATGTATGTACACATGTACATACAGAGTCATTGGTTGATTTTTTAATTCTTATGATTTGTAATTTCCTTTGTGTCAATAATTCATTAATTGCAAAAATTCCTGCTTAATCATCCATCCCTGTTCCACACTAGAAGAAAGTTTTCAGTTTTTCAGTGCAAAAGAGTATCGCAAACCCCTTTTTTTGTGTACTAATCAGAGCAACCCGTAATTATGTATTCACATGAAAGTCAAGAGCATTGTCTGGCTTTGAAAATATACGCACATCCACATATGTATGTACAAGTGAATATCCACGCACTACATAGAAGTCATCTGCTAATAAATTCGCCTTCATTTTTACTCAGAAGCTAAGAAAAAATATGGTACATAATTATATTAAATAAAAAAAAGGAACTCCTGCGAGCAAACCACATAACCAAGAGGAAAAAAAAAAGGTTCATACAGTGAGAGGATAAGTGAGGGTTTTGATGCACACAATGTTTGTTATGATTCCATATTATATACAACTTTGTATAATCCCGCATACAAAAACTTAGGATAATCACACACCCACAAGAAAATAATGTTACGGATTTCCTCTCATTTGAAAGCACGAGTTCTTATATACTTCGGAGTTGGTGTCGAGTGTCAGTATGAAGGAGGAAAAAAAGGGAGAAGAAGAAAAGTGGGGAGAAAATGAGATTTTGAGTTCAGTAGCCGAGTAATAATAAGGATTATTACTCTTTTGTATATATATACATATAGACTAAATACTGAAATGTCAACAACAAGTGAATTTCTGCCTCGGTTTACTTCTCCTTCTTTTTCCTCTGTATTTTTTTTTTGTTAAGTTTTTTGCCATCCTCATTTTTCCTTTTGATGGTATGAATAATAATAATGATGATAATCAACCCTGATATCACAGGGCATCAAACGAAAGCTACGTTTTGTGCTAATTAGTAGTTGAGAGAGGAAGACGAAGAGGATACTACAGTAGTCGGAGGGTTGTACAGAAACTTCTTTAGTAAAATATATATGGGGAAAGATCAAAATTTTTGATGAAAGAAGTTCATCATAAGTAACATTATGGGGCATAGAACTTTTTTTTTTTTCACAAGGTAAACGTGGATGTTTGGGAGGTTACATGGAATCTAGTAACATTCAAGTCGACCGGATTTGAATGAAACAAAAAAGGATATAGTACACCGTCCCTTTTCTTTCTTTCTTTCTGTCTCTCTTTCTCTCTCTGTACAGTGACAGGAAACGAGAAGGAGAAAAGAAACAAAAGCTTATGATTAAGTATTTCAATTGCAATTCTTCTTCTCTATATTATCACGGTGGGAATTATGTTACGACACCCATTCAATTACGTTTTTTAATATTTTTTTTTTTAGAACATAAAACAGAAAGGAGTCAAAACAAGAGGATATGTCATCGTGCTGACATGTTGGATATACACATTTCCGAAGAAGACAAAAGTATTGTGTGTAAAAGGTGGTGCAAAAATAAAATCATTTTGGTTACCTTACCTACATTTAAAAAAAAAAAATAAGGACTTTTGGACAAACAAAAGTAAGTAACCCTTTTCCCCTCACCTTCATTTCCCCCCGTGTAGTGGAGGAGCAATAATGGATGTGCACAATGAATTGTTAACCCTTTGATTACGATGTTATTGTGGACGCAATCATGTGACGGAGAGTCCCTTGTGTCATCCCAGAAGAAAAAAAAAAGAAGGCTCTCATGAGACAAAATGCCCACACCTTCTGCTATAATTCTCTTGGCGGATAAAGACAAGTTTAAAGAGTCAAACAATGGGATGCTACTACTTTTTTTTTTTTTGAAGTTCTTTATTTCCTATTTGTCCCTACAAGAAACACCAATACGCACCCACTACTGTGAGGGAAAGACTGAGAAAATGGAAAAAAATAGGAGCTCTTTTTTAATTCATTGTCATTGTCAGGTAAAAGTATGTTTCTCATTTAATCTGTCCTTCCTATGCTACGGCCCAGTGCATTTTTTTTCTTTTACTCTTTATTTATCATTCCCAGTATGGTGTACAACACCGCTTTTGTAACGTAACAATTGGACACAAATAAAAAAAATACCTTTAATGTAATACTTTTTAATGTAGGACCAGCGGCGGCGTTGTGCCTAGACCTCAAAATCTAATTTATTACATTGTCACATTGTATTCGGGTAAAGTTGGGCTCATAATAATTAAATTATGTATTTTTTTAATTTAATAATATCAATTACTCACCGCCGGTGAAGTGTACCTCTGTGCCTGTGTGTGGTTCCTTTCCATATGTGTCTATGATACTGTAATGGACTTCTTAATATCCGCACAGAGGACAATAGTTGAGAGAGGGGATTTGCCAAATGGCTGCAATTGTTTTGTGTACCACAAAAATACAAAAATGTCTATATATTCTTTTTTTTTCTATTAAAAGGAACACATGTATACACTTCTATAACTCCTTCTCCAATTACACGAGCTTCCTCGGGCCAGATGACCCCTTGGCTATTTTAAAGTGGGGGAAGGATTTTCTTGTGTTAAAAAATGGGATTTTTTTTATTATATTTATAATTCCTAAGATAACCGGAGGCATCACAGACATATTTATACCTCTTCATTCGTTTTTTTTAAACTAGATCCCTAGTGAAATGAACTGATATCTCATGTACATATGGGCAACCTCCAGGACCAGCAAGAATGCTAACGTGCGTTTTTCACTTAAATAAAAAAACGCTTTTAATTCTGTTTAAAAGCCATTGGATTATTTTTTTTAGGGGAATGTACAGCAGAAAAGGGAAAAAACATGGAAGCCATTCCATGTGTGGATGTGCCGAAGCCTTTTAGTATTTGAGCCAAAAAATCCACATCCCACTACAATATAACCTTCCATGTTTTGGTCATTCTTCATTTCAGGAGTTTCATTGATTTGGCCGATTGCTGCAGTATAGAGATGAGTGTGTATAGAAATGTAATTATTGCAGATTCGAGGATGAGACAATGGAACTTAATTTTTTCGTCTCGTCTTTGTGAATATACAAAAGATCAAATGGCGTTGAAGGGAGAAGCCCGGAAAAAAAATTTATCGCTCCTGTCCATAAATGGGATCGAAGATGATGTTGTAAGTTGTTAAAGACAAGCCAGAGAGAGAGATAAATGGTTCATATTTAAAAGTAAAGCAAAAGAAGATGTAGGGTAAAAAAATGAACTTGAATGCAAAAGTGTTGTTTTATGTTTCTTCATCCCTCTAAAAGTTTCGTTATTTTTTTGTGAGTACCCACTTGCATAAAAATCAAAGTCGGCGGCTGTTTGTATGCACATAGTTCAGTCTTGGGGCGTGTGCTTGAATATTTCCATTTTTTTAAACCCTTTGCGAACATCGCCTCAACCCATATTTTACAATTATGTCATTATAATCGTTCATTTTTTTCAAAAAATACAAAAAAAATATGGTTTTTAGTCCAAATATTTTATTTTTTTTAGAAAAAAATAATTTTGTCTCTGTACTAACTTCATAAATGTGTTAAGTCCCTCACTAAAAGTGTGTAGCAATGAGGAAACGGCTACATACACTTTTTAATTACATAAAAGAAAAAGGAGAAGTTTTTATGAGGAGCCTCAAGAGCTTTAAAGAGCGCATGTACATAAATACCAAAAAAAATTTTTTTAAAGAATAAAAAGCGCGTACTTTTTCATGAACGGGCCAAAGGAGAAAAATTGGACATTTCAGGTATAGACCTCCACACAACTTCTGAGTATATCCCAACACCATATCAGATGAGGTTAGAGACAAAGCAAGGTTTATGATGTTAATTAATCAACACAAACTAATATTATATGACATGGATTACGCAAGGGTGACTCTTTAATAATCGAAAAAAATGCGTAAAAAATATTCTATCAGGTATAATAGTACAAATTTCACTTGTTTTCATTTTTTTTATTTAACTCCAAAACATTTGAATGTGACAAGGTTTTTTTATGAGGAGAATGCGTGTGTATATGTGTGTGCTTGGTGTGTGAGAGGGGCAGAGAGATGAGATGAAATTCATCAACTGATGATGACAGAAACGAGATGTGTATTTCTCTTCTATTCGTTATTTAAACATCAAATAGCAGAATTGTGCATTTGATTAGAGAACTGAAATTTTTTCTGCGTGCGTACCTTGAGAATGTCCATTATTAGTATTTATCAACAACGACACACTTTCTTGTCACTTTTAATGAATAATTCTCCTTTTTCTCCTGATCTTTCTCTCCATCTTTTCCTCTCTATATCTCTCTTTCTGTATCTCTTCTTCATTCCCCTTCTCTCTATCGGTGTCTCTCTCTCTTCTTCTGTCTCTCTCTATCCTTCTCTCTTTCTTCTTCTGTCTCTCTCTCTATCCATTTCTCTTTCTTCTGTGTCTCTCTCTATCCCTCTGTATTTCTTCTGTCTCTCTCTTCTCATTTCTCTTTCTTCTATCTGTCTCTTCTCATTTCTCTCTCTTTCCTCTGTCTCTCTCTGTCCCTCTCTCTTTTTTCTGTCTCTCTCTGTCCCTCTCTCTTTTTTCTATCCCTCTCTTTCTTCTGTCTCTGTCTATCCGTCTCTCTTTCTTCTGTCCCTCTTCTTCTCTCTCTCCTTTTTCTTCTTTCTCTCTCTCTCTTTTGTCTTCGATGTCTCTTTCTCTCTCTCCATTTTCTTCGATGTCTCTTTCTCTCTCTCTTCTTCGCTTTTACCCTCTTGTATCTCTCTCTCTCTCTCTCGCTCTCTCTCTCTTTTCTTCTTTCTCTCGCTTTTTATCCTCCTTTCCTCTGTCTGCCTCTATCTCCTTGCTTCTCTCACTCTATTTCGCTATTTCCTCTTGGTCTCTGCAATTCCCCCATTTTTATTGAAGATTCTTGTGCAAAATCTGTCTAATTTGCCACGAGTACTTAGACTTTTATCCATCCAATGTGCTTATGCAATTTGTACCACACATGGAGGTTATGACACATTAAATAATATTTAATATTTTTGCGGTAGTACTATAAATCCAAAAAAAAAAAAAAAATCTCCGTTTATTTACTTTTTACACACAGGCAAGAAAAAGGAATGGCACACGCCGTGTTGACAGAACTTGAAAGTTTTCTCAAGCACTTGCAATTCGAGAAAAATGATAGGAAAAAAACCTTCTTCAGCAATGTCTTATGTGTGTGTGTACTTAACGGAAGGTGAACATATGTACATAACATGGGGATATTTGTGTGTAGAAAATTGTAATATTTTAACACTGAATCTGATGAGAAAGGTAGTGAGTGTTGTTCCTTGTTGAGGGTAAGGCTTATAACCCAAGACCCATGGAGTGGTACACCTGTAGATGTAAGAATATATGTATGTACATATGGGTATAAGGAACTGAGGGTGGAAGCACGTTGTACTCTTGTCTCTCTCTCTCTCTCTCGCCTCCTCTGTCTCTCTGTGAAGACAGGAGGCTTTTGAGCAGGACGATTTAGTCAATGTTCGTCCTACGAACTGACAACAATACCTCTCATCCTATTTAAAAGTTCCGATCTAAAACCAGCCTTTAAACCCCTGTTTTAGTCGGTTCCAAAAAAAATTGTATTTTTATTAAATGTGAATATTCTCCATTGTCCCATAATTTTTATCCCTGTCTGTGACTTTCTTAAATGCTGGCAGAAAAATTTAAAAAAAAAAAAATTCTACAACAATCTCTGGATGTGGGGGATTTGAGACTTGTTTTAAAAGACAGTGTGGTGTACCCGGGTGTGTCCCATGGTGCTGACTGTGCTCACAAAAGATCAACGAACGTGATTGTACTAGACAACTTGGACCTTATTAACATCTCCTAGCAAAAAAAAAAAAAATCGTTTCTTCCGTAAAAAAAACTTGCGGAACTACATGATTAAAAAGGTGTGACAGTGAGGATTCTTTTTTTTTCTTATACATACATCAGTATGTAAAAGTTGGACTGGTCACCAGGCATTTAAAGTTGTGGGTGTGTGACAGTGTTAATCAAGGGGAAAAACAAAGACATTTCCGTATGATAATGTATTAAAATTTGTTTTTTTTCCTACATGGACGGACACACTTGGAATAAATGTGCAGCTCCGGGACAATGTCGACGATGGTCAATTGGAAGAAAATTATAATCAATCATCCCTGACTGTTTCTTCGGGTGCATCTCCTGAGCATCGTAATAAAAGTTTCTAAACCACTGATAAACTATATTCCGTGGAGTATATTAACACACACTACAGACACTGTTTTTTTTTCTTCTTACCAATTTGGAAGGTTCCCAAAATGTATAGTCACCATAGCAAGAGGATAATTCCCCGAAAGGTAATTATTATTCTATTCCTTCATTTTTTTTTTTTTTGATTTACGAGTGCAAGGGTGCACTTTACACATTAACACTCATTCCCTTGGAATAAAATATGTATTTCCCCCTCCCTTTTCATCAATAAATAGGCTCTTTGCACTTAACCTTTGGAAGCTCATCCTCCTTGTGGAGGATACCGTACTGTATATATTTTTAAAATGGAAATATTTTAATCATGTCGACAAAAATTGTCTATACCCTCCAACAAAAAATTATCTATCGGTTTCCTTTAATCATTATACTAAAGGTTCCCCTCGCATTTCATCGTCCATCAATACATGGGGGGGTGTTTATTGTCTATGCGTGGGTAATTCATGGAAAAGGGTAGGCTTTTGAGGGGGGAAAGGGGTATAAATAATATAGTATATACGGACATATACATATGATTAAGTCTTGAGCCTATAAATCAAAGAGGAAATCTTTGACAAGGCTCTCTATCCGTTCCTCTGTACAAGAGGTATTTTGCCGTCATTTGAGTAATTTAGCGTAAAAAGATGCGTGAAAATTGAATAAGTGACTATATGGATCCCTCTCGATTTTTTTTTCATTTGTATTTTTTTTTTTACTCTTGAACTTGTGTAATTTCCTTTGAGTGGTCCGTTAAAAAAGATGCGCATTATACGCGCAAAATAGTGATAGAGTTTTGCACTTTTTCTCTCTCTCCACTTCTTTGACCGAGAAGGTACATGGTACAAAGGTATTTTTCTTTGGAAACTTGCCAGGAATCACAAGGTTTGCTTTTTTAAATGGGGATAAAAATTGGGGGGGGGGAATCTAAGTCTTTTATTCCATGGAAAAGCGTAGATATACGTGCGTGGTGTATAAGTTAAAATTTTCTGATAATAAATACCTTGTGTTTTAAAGACAAATTCAATACAAGTTGTTTAGTGGTAGTTAATATGTATTTTCTTGACTGATAAAGGGCACAGAGGATGGCTGTCCAAGTTCAACCTGTGAGAAAAATGCCCCTTAACTCACTTGTGCCATCTCATGTGGTTTAACCTTGTGTCTGTGTGTGTGGTACAAAAAAAAACATGTGTATGGATCTTCTTCGTAGGACTCTTGGTGTGCTTTTGTTGAGGATAAAAATTGGGAAAACTAAAGATACTTTAGAGAAAAACACTTGTAGTCATAAGTTTTGAGCGACTGTTCAATAAAAAGGTGATGTCTCAGACAAAAACAAAAAAAAATGAAATAAAGGGGGAAAAAACTACCTATATATTTGCACGACCATGTCAGTTTTGCGAATGAGGAGGGGTGGGGGGGCATTGTGGACACTATTTGCATACAAAATTAGCTATACAGATTATACACATCGCAATTGATCAAAAAGCATCTCCCCCCCCCCATTTTTCTTTTCTTCTCCAGAGATCTATTCGTAAAGGCTGAAAAAGTCAATGACGACAGGAATTTTTTTATTCTATACACATAACCTCCCTTCCATACACACTGGAACAGGGAGACCATGAATTGGAAGGGGAGGGGGTTTAATAAAAACAAGCACAAAAATTACTTTTTCCACCTCTTCTATTCACTAATCTGTAATTCCCTCTCTTTCAGTGTGTTGAAAAGGGAAAAAAAGTAGCTGTAATACAACCCAATTATTGAAATTACTCTGTTATTACCACTGTAATTTCTTTCGCAAAACGACATAGGGTTGAAAGGGAAACTGAGAATGATATTCCCTGGTGGTTTCCTCCCCCTCCTCCCTGATTTTTACACACTATAGTTAATAGAATTACATTTTTTTTAGCACAGGTGTCTACATAACACGTGTACAGGGATGAACAGGGAGATTGATGGGATGCTCTGTAGGAAAGTCATATTTTATGGAAGCTTTCAATGTGATCATAACACGAGCAAACAGACGCGATGAGATCAAATAAGTAACTTTTAATTTACAGGTCGTTTTTATAATTTTTTTTAATGATTAACTATGCATTTTTTCTTTGAAGATGATTTTTCTGAAGGGAAAGAAAATCCCTCCGGCGATTTATAATAGTTTACTTAATGAGACAGGAGGAGTGTTATAGGCAGAGCTTAGATTCCAGGGGCTTCGATTCACTACCTAAATGAAAGAGAGAGAGAGAGAGAGAGAGAGAGAGAGAGGAAGAAAATGAGGAGACAGAGATTAACCAAATGGAGAAAGAAAAAATAAAGAGAGAGAGAGAGAGATAGCCAGTGATGAACGAAATGAAGAGTGCAAGAGATGAAGTAAGGGCAAGAGAGAGAGAGAGAGAGAGAGAGAGAGGGAGAGACAAACAGTCTATATGGACAAGTCCATTTGCCAATCTTCCCAAGGTCAGTAGTCCATTCTTCCCCGGGGATACTTTCCTATCAAATCATATAGAAAAAAAAGTATTGCATTTTGAGCAAAAGAAAAAAAAAGTCTAGTTTTTCGTGAATAATAATAATATAATGGGGATGATCTTCATCACCATGATCATGAGTTTGCCGCATTTATTTATCAAGGGCTTGGGCTAAGTGATTATTATTGAAGTTTTGAAATGAATCCGATGGAGAGATTAAAAAATTCGTATATGTATATGTACTAAATAATATACCAAAACCTTTCGTCTCTCCATCTCCTAATACGTGTGATAAGAGGCCTGATCCTATTTTTTTAACCCCTTTTCCTCTTCCACATAAGCACTGATTTCTTGGTGTGTGTTCTGGGAAGAATGACTTTGGAAAAAATGCGGCTTTGTTTTTTTTTTACATTATATTTAGAGCGATGATAGCAAAAGAGAGAGAGAGAGAGTCTTGACATTGCTTTATCTTCTTTTGCTATTACATAATCTACGTGCTAAGTGTGTATACCCTTAGTGGTTAAAGAGACTGAGAGTATCATGAGGAAGATCGGCTGGCAATAATGAAATAAACAAATTACTTTCATTTTTTATGATGGTTTATAAATCTTGAAATCTCCATTTTTTTTCTTCTTGTTACTGTATACAAAACATCTCATCTCTGTATTGACTCCTATTATCTTGTCAAGCTAACCTATATCTATAGTAGACTGTTATTAGAGGAGCTGTCTCTCTCTCTCTCTCTCTCTCTCTCAATTTTTAGCACGCTTTTATACGTGCCATACTTTGTACAATGAGATTACGTGTGAGAAGGGGAGTTGTACACAAAATGTTGTATAAGGTTGAAAGAGAAAAAAAATCTAAGGAACGTGCAGCACATGGTTATTTATTGGGAGTGCTGGACTTCCAGCAGTTGTTATTTTTTTTTTTTTGGAGATGGCCAATTTATCTCACGTTCATACTGGATGACCAATTTCGCATAAGTATATTTTTAGCTCCTTTATTTTTTGTTTGAAACACTATGTAAATTAATTAAAAATTGAGCTGCAGTATTGTAAATGGTTTGAGAAAGTTTTTTTTTTGGTCTTGGTTGCGTTTATCAACTTTTTTTTTCAGGGATTTCCTTGTGCATCTCTTTTTCCCTGTTAAAGACAGGTGCGTTGGATCTGCCATGTTGTATCATTCCCCCGTATGTATTAGGGTATCTAGGCCTTTTCAATACCAGTTTTTTTCCTTCTACACGATACACGAGAAGATGCATCTTTTGTGTACATCGCAATGGACAGTTTCAATTTCGCTTTATGCAAATGTGTATGTTATGTATTTTGATGGGGACAAGTTACAATGCAGAAAATGAGGCTGGAGGCTGAGCAAGTTTTATTATTATTATTCATTCTTTTCCCTTTTTTTTTATGTATCCACGTTTCGCAAATTTTTTTTATTAAGTGACGTGGAAGAACTCTTCTCACATGATCATAATTTGAAATTTATAATAGACAAAGGTTAATTTTTCCCCTGGGTTTCATCCCTTATTATTGCCAGTGGATAATTTTTTCTTCTTTTTTGAAGTTAGTAGCAGCTCCCCATTTTTAAGGGCGTCTTGAAAGGTGTTAAAAAATTTTGGTTTTAAGGGACAGAAAATAAAAATATGTGTGATGGACGGCTTCCTTTTGTCGTGATCTGGAACATGCACGTTGGGATGGGTTAATGTTTTTCTTTGGGGGGGGAGGGAAATTCGCGTAACAATTCAGACTCAAACCCTTGAATTGTGAGGATTTTGCAGTAATTCCATGTACTTAAATCTTTTTTTAGAACTTCCTCCATGCTCACTCTCAATAGGTGTATACAGACAGATTTTTGTACACTAAATATACACGTAATAATTACAACCACCATTATGTTCAGTGATAAATAAAAATCCGGCAAAACCAAAAGAAAAATTAACCAAAAATTTTTACGTGTTCTTACACGGCGGGGATTTTTTCAGGGACAAACTTTCGGAATGAGCATCTTCCTTTGAAGAAAGTGCATCCCTCCAAAGACAAAAGAGACCGCTCTGGTTATTGTGCAAACAATCATTTATTTTTCCCGTGAAGCCATGAAAATATTCAATTATATACAGGTGCCTTTTCTCCATTTACAATCTCCCCGTATTTTTTTTCTGGGCACAATGAGGAGAGACAATGAAATGGGAAATCATGCAGGGCTTTAGGAATGTCAACCGCTTTTTAATTCCTCCGTAGTACCTTGTACCTTTATTTTGTACATATGTGTATACATATAGAAATGAATACATCCAAAAAATTGTACTTGTGTAAAGGATCCTGTACATTTGTGTAAATTAAATGGGATGATACAAGTAAGTTCATCTTCCCCAGTGGTTTACTCACTCCAAATAATAAAGACTGGGGAAGAAAGGGTAATGAATTTAAATTTTATTGTTTATGTACTCCTGTTTAACAATCATGTATGGTGCATCATCCTCATTTTTTTACATATATGTACATACAACTTTACATACACTCACACAAAATATCTTTGAATCACTGGTGTCCCTGATGAGTGTACAGAATAGTAAGTACTACCACTGGAAATTATACCAACAATGCCACAACACATGTGGATTTTTATCGTCGTACAAATCTTTCACGTTTTTTTTATTTGTTCCTAACCTCTTAGTCTCTTCGTGATGTGAGTGAAAGCACCAGGGTTTTAGGTAGCAATGTAGCTTTCTTTCTTCTCTTTCAAATTCCTTCCTTTCTTTTTCAGTTTTATATTTTTTCAGTCTTCTCTCTCTCTCCATGTTGGAATTATACCGTAAAATAAATACAAACGTAGACGTACAGAATTATTCCTAGAAAAAGAGACAGAAGAAATTAGAATTTCGAGGTAAGAAAGTTTGGATTTTTTTTTTGTGTGCAGAAGACTATTGTAGAGGTGTTTTCACGGGGGTATGAATCAATTTTTTGAATAAAGCAATGACCTTGTTAATGTTGATATACATTCAAAAATTCTGTTGAAAAGAGCGGGCGTGTAAAAGGAGGCAAACCAGGAGAGACGAGAGAGAGAAAGAGAGAGAGAGAGAGAGAGTGAGTCAATAAGAAAAGGGAAAGAGAAAGAGAAAAAATAGAGAGGCATAATAGAGCGACATAGAAAGAGGCTGAGAGACAGACAGAGAAGTAGAAGGGCAAAATAAAATGGACAGAAAAACTATCTGAACAGAAGGAAGTAAAAATAGGAAAAAAATGCGTCTTTACCCAGCGTTTAAAAGTTGCCCAATAGATACCTAATGTCAGCAATGACCTGATACTTAGTGTTGGTTCATCGAAAGGAAATTACAAAAATGATCATAAAACAATAAGATTTTCGTCCCAGAATTGATATGAAGTACCTTCCCAGAACTAGATCCACCGAATCATTGCTCAAAGCAACAAAAGGGCATCTAGTCTGCATACGTATAGACTTGTATATTTATAAAGGGCATTGCATAACCTACACCAAAGTATTTCATTTTCTGTTCAAGACACTGAGTATCAAGATGAACATGTATATTCTATACAGATTCATATTTGCTCCCAAGAGAAGGTAAAGAATATCCAATAAGATCTTTTAGTCATTACTCAAGACCACAAAAAAAAAAATGCAATGGCTTGGTCAAAATTAAGACCGTGAACATTGCACTCATTTGTTTTTAGTGCAATTATGCATTTATGGTGGACTAAAAATAGGTCTTGAAAAAAAAGTATGTATACATATGGGGCTTTATTATTATTAACTCCTTTTTAATCAGGTCGTATCAAAAGTTGTCTAACCCCTAGAGGTAAGATATAATAATAATAAGCCTATAAAAATCCAAACCAAATCCAACTGCATGGGCAAAGGAGACAAAAAAGGGTTGTAATGAGCGTCAGTGAGAGTAGAAATTAGAGTGAAATGGGAGGAGATTGTAAAGTGAAATGATTTTTTTTTCTGGTGAGGAAAAGATCACAAATTACGTGAAAATTCACTTTTGAATCCCAAAATACCATGAATTACATAGTGGTGTGCGTATAAATATTTTTATGTAAGAATGAAACAATAATTATATATGGTGTATCTGTAGCAAATAGGATGATTGGCTGTTAAAGTGCAGATAGGGAGGAAGCGTGTTTAAAGACGTTGAGAGCCCCATGGCAAGGCAATGCACACACGAAAACACTTGAAGCAAAGCGGAGAAGAACGAGTTTATACATGAGTCAATCCGTAATAAGAATATGATCCACGTATTAGTATAATCCAAAATATCATCTGCCGTTTGGCTAGTCATGAATAAAAAAAAATGTATAAATACGTTTCCCTTTTCATATACACACCCACTACGGGAAAAATATGCTTTTCGTACACAAAAGAATTTGGACAAAATTTGAAAGGGTTCATAAGATGAGGGAACGTGCTGTAAATTTGACATTTATGTGGAGAAAAGTAATATCCAGATTTCTACAGAAAAAAAAGTTACGTATACACAAGATTTATAATAATTTTATGAGCAAAATGTAACTAGTGGATTTTTTTTTAAAGGAAGGGAAAAAAAGAGGAAGGAAGATCAAATAGAAAAAAGGTGAAGATGAAGAGAAAAAAAAGCTGGGCAATAGTAACTCCCAGGTGCTTGACCCCGATGCATCTGCTGGGGAAGCAGAACGAGGAGTTTTTTTTTTGGGGAGGAATATATAGGAAGTACGTTGAAAGGAGATGTAGTATTATAGAAGAAAAAGAAGGGAGAATAATATATATAAAAGAACAAAAAACACACACAAGGGAGCAGAAAGAAGAGTAACACATCTTTACACTTATCCTATTATTATGTTCGCCCCAAGCACCTTTAACTATTGTAGTAGTCTTTGACTAGTTGAAAACTAATAGTAATAATAAAGGTTACAGGAGTTTTAACGAGCTCCACACCATTTATCCACACAATGCAATGATGACTTTTCAGCGTGGTGACTTCCTTCCCTCGTGCGTGCACATGGTTAAAGACAATTCGGAACAAGTACATACATACACATAAACATATACACTGCCATCCTAACATTCTCCTCGTCTATGACATGTTTTTCACACGAAAACAGGGGGACAGTCAGAGAAGGACCACAAAAATACAGTGGGACACAAAAAGAATGAGAAAGAGAGACAAATATTGTGAGAGAGAATTATTGAGATATGGGAAGGCATAGAGAGAGACATATTAGTGAGAAAAATTTAATTGATGTGAAGAGGTTATGGAAGTTTGTTGAATGCAAAGATTGTATTAGGAGCGAGACAGTGAGAGCAATAGATACAAAGAGATCGTGCGAGATTAAAGCGGAGAGGGAAGAGATGCAGAGGAAAAAAGATAACAGGAAATAAGGAGAGAGAGAAGAGTGAGAAAAGAGAGAGAGAGAGCAAAGAGAGAAAGAAGAGAGAAGGAAGAGAAAGCAAAGAGAGAGACGAGAGAGCAATGAGAGGACAAAGAAAGAGAGAGAGCAAAGAGAGAAAGAGAAGAGAAAGCCAATAAAGAGAGAGCAAAGAGAGCCAAGAAAGAGAGAGAACAGACAGCAAAGAGAGAGAAAAGGTCCGAAAAATATAGGAAATCAACCGAGAGGAAATACAGAAAATAGAGGAGAAAAAATAGAGGGAAAAAATAGGAAGAATAGAAAGAGAGAAAAAATAGGAAGAAGAGAAAGAGAGAGAAAATAGGAAGAAGAGAAAGAGAGAAAAAATAGAGGAAGAAGAGAAAGAGAGAGAAAATAGGAAGAAGAGAAAGAGAGAAAAAATAGAGGAAGAAGAGAAAGACTGACAAGAGACAAAGACAGGAAAGAAAGAAAGGAGACGAGAGAGACGACACCGAGAGAGAGTGGTAGAGAAAGAAAACATGACTCCCACAATTTCCTACAACAATAACAAAACAAAAGGAAAAATTCTAAAAAAAATAAGACACTTTGCACCTTGTTCAGCTACAATAACAAAATACTGCAATCTCTTATTTTCCCGATCATTAACGTTGCACGAGAGCGAGAGAGAGAGAGAGAGAGAGAGACCAGAACACACCTTCGGTGCACATCATCTCACTGACCTGCTCTCAGCGGGTTATTACTCACACACGTAAAGACCATGTGGTAAATTAGGGTACGGGAAAAAAATATAAAAAAGAGGCGCCTCTAAAGTGGATAGTAAATACATGTGTACGGGATCCTTTGTAATAACCTTACTGTTCTTCCCTTTTTTTTCTATTTCTCTCTCTCTCTCTGTCTCTCTCTCTCCATCTCATGCACATCTTTCGTGTGAGTAACCAATCTCATCCTATTCATTCATTCGGTATTATACAAGAGAAGCGTGAATCCTGCAACTTATCACTCCTGTGTAAATGCAAAAATACCGGAGACGTGTTAATAAATGCACTTTTTAGAAGGCATAATCCTTAAAGTAGTAAAAGCCCACATATGTGGGTGATGGTACTACTGTTTCTACTCTTTTATAACGCATTTCTACTATCAGAACCACAAATTATGTAATCATTTCAAGTTCAATATAAAACAAGATCCTTTTTAGACTAATGTAAGCACAATTCCTTTCCACATAATTCCAAGTCCTCCGTGGGAATTCCTTGAGGAAGAAGATGAGATTCAAGCTGGGGTAGGTACTTATTAGTCTCGTCTTCCTCGTATGTATAAAGTACAAGTTTATAACCAGGGAAAGTTATAGCTGTAATACTCACGTAAATGGGGAAATCAGAGATCATCCCACAATGGGACGTGTATATGTGTGTATATACATACGTGGGACCTTCAAAGGACAGGAAACTCCTGTGTCACTATTTGACTCATGTACAAGGATTTCGAACTAAAGGGTTACTTTCTGGACCCCAAACCTCCCCTTCCACCCCCCAAAAATAAACTTATGCAAATGACAACTGCACCCACCAGATAATCTTTATTATCCAGGTATTTTTCTCTACAGATACGCATCCATGACGTGTGTACAGGTACTGTACGACCAGAATCTTCACAGATGAAAGCCCGTTGTTTTTGAGAATGAAATAACCCTTTTTCTCAAAGGGCGTACACACGAATCCCGGAACACGTTCTACTATAGTATTGACGTATCCCCTTTCCTCATATGTACATGAAGAGATGCGTATAACTGAAACATTTTGTTCCAACAGTAAATGGAATTACATGGAAAAGGTCAAGATCAACTTCACACCTTTTTTTTTTGTTGGAGGAAATAGTTACTTCCTGAATAACATGTGTGTATCCTTACATGTACATATACATACCTATTTATACACACATTTTGTTTATCCACCTTTAAGTTCTTCCATGGTCCAGTTCCCCGGGACAAAATGTGATAATAATAACAAATAATCATAAAAACTCTCCCGAGGGTCTTTCACAAGTCTCCCTCCATCCTTTTTGTCCCCTTGCCGCCATCCACTGTTGACATTACTTTCTTGTCCACAGACAATGCTCCGGAATTTACATCCAATTTCACTGTCACTTAATCTACATACGGGGGAAGATTCTGTATTTGTTATAGTACGTAAATACTACCCAGAGGTTCCTAATTCCCTCAGGTTCCCTCCTCTTTATAAGGGCCACCTAAAACAAAAGGGGAAGTCTCCAGCGGGAAACTTGTGACAAGAGCACATGAGAGCTTTTTTTTTTACCTTGTCATACAAAAAGGGTATTACAAAGGAGACTAGATGCATACTTTCACGGGGGAGTGCACGGAGACACACCAAAGTCTCTGTGCCTTAACTTGTGGTAAATGCCATGGCTGTATGTGTATTTTATGTATCTACACGCTTTGAAAAGGGAGGAATTACAACCCTTGACAATGTGATTTTGAGAGGAAACTAGAGGATTACTATTCGAGTAATTCACGCACCATTTTTTGTACCTGTAAATACGTACGTCTACATTTCACTTCTAATAAAAGCCATGGTGGGTATGGAGATGACTTTTATTCAAGGAAACACATATCTGTTTTTTTAACGAAATTTTTTTCCTTCTCCTGTGTATATACAAAATGAACGGTTGAGTGAGTGACTTGAAAGAGTTTGGGAAGACAGAAAGAGGGAGAGAGAGAGAGGGAGACTGGATGGTGAAATGTGTAAATAACTCGTCTCATTACAAGTGTAAATATGTGGGAGACAGAGCAGGTGTGTGTGAGTATGTGTTTGAGCCTCCCAAAAGGACAGTTTTGACGACAACCACATGAGTATACAGGTGATTTGAATCGTCTATAATGTATGGTATAATCTACATGGTATAATGACATATAATGGGACAAAATAGGTATTCCATACACACTTTTAACACCTATAACAATTGAGAAATCCCTTTATAGAAATGAGATGGTGTGTGTGTGTATAATAAGCATGTACTATATATTTATTTGGTATGGATAGATTTTTTTTTTTTTTTTTGAAAACGACGATTTTGAAGAGCAGGCATAAGGCCTGACCTATGTCTGAACTTTTTCAACTGGTCGTTTACCTTCAGGTTCATTTCGAACCAAAACAATGCAAAGGCCAAGGGCGTTCACTCAAAATAAAATCTTCAGTGGTGTGCAGTCGTCTTAAGAGGGAGAGAAGAGGATATTTAGAGACAGTCCTTTTTAGAGGAATTTATTTCTCCCACTTGATATACCAGGAGGACCAAGAGGAAGGAATACATATTATAAGAAGGTGCATTTACTAATATAATATAGATAGGAGAGATATAGATATAATATCTCTCCAGCCCAAAAGCAGCCTCCCGAGTCCGACTTGGTACTAAATACCTCATTAGGGCACGGTGTGAATTTCCTGTGTAAGGAAATAATAATGATGCTCCTTCGCATCTCATGCAAAGTATATGTATATGCCTGTTCAAAAAAAAAGGGAGGATGGAAAAGACATTTTTAATTTATTATTTTTTCTCAATTTTTCAACTTGTGTTTTTTTTTCGACCTTTTTTCCTTTTTATTTTTCCTAGTTAAAGACAGGGTCTTTTTCGGGAATCTTTTATCTTTTTTTTCTTCTTGCTCCAAAATTGATTATGTACAGATATATGTTGGTAGTATGTACACAAATGTACTAGAATGGGTACCAGACCAAGGAACTAGAATAACAATGGGACTTTCACAAGTTTTTTCGTAGTTACTTACATAATGTGCTTATACACATTTTTTTTTGACTTTACTCATCTTCTTCCAGTTCGTTGTCCCATTCGTTCCAGATCGATGAGTCAAATGTGTTGTGTTTCTATTAGTATAGTCAGATTACTATTCTCCTCAGGTATCAAATCCAGACTTCCATCATCTCATCATCTTCAAAAAAAACACATATGGGAGGGAAGGATATATAGATTTTTCACCTTCCTTCACTATTTATATTACTAGTCTGGTAACGTGATGAAGCCAAAGAATGCTTGGTAGAACATTTAAAAAAAATTTGGTATGAAATCGCATGCAGTATAAAATATCTGGCAACATGCAGATCTTGACGTAATTGAAAAGTTTTTTTTTTATTCCTTTAACTTTTTTTTTTCCTTTTGGAATGCATAGCATTGATCGGTATAAATGCGAAGCTTTTGTAGATTGGGCTCTTGTAAAGCAAAGTTAGTGAGAAGGTCATTTGGAACTAATACAATGTGTGTTAACGACGAAAATGGGCAGTATTATGAGGATTTGTAATGACCACACTTAATATTGTATGGATTGGATGAAGAAACAAAATGACAGGCACGAGAGGTTGTAAAAAAAAGAGCAAATGACAGCATTGTCAATGGTTTTTTTTTTTACAAAGATGACTGTATACACAATAATACATTGTAGGAGAGGAAATGATAGTTCGGACATGAATTTTGATTCTTTCCTTTTGAAGGTCCTTGTGTCTGTCTGTCTCTGTCCCTTTCTCTCTCTCTCTCTTTCTCTCAATTTTTCTCTCTCGTTCTCTTTCTATTTTTCATTTTCTATCTCGCCCTATTTTTCCTCTTTCTTTTTCTCTCTTTGTGTGGATTTTCTCATCTATTCGTCTCTTTTTCTAGTTGTGTCTCACTCTTCCTTTCCATTCCTTTCTCTCTATATCTTGACTCTCTACATTCTCTCTTTGTATAAAAGCGTTGAAGATGCACAAAAGAATATGAGCAGAGACCTCACAAAAAGTCCCTTGAATCAATTAATAAAGCATATGAATAAGAATGATTAGTATAAAACTAAACTTGCGTCATTTCCATTATTAGATTTTTTTTTACTAATTGTATTTCGTTTCTTGTTTGATACCATTAATGGTACTATAATAAAGGCTTTTTTGTTGTATTTTGTACTTACTAACCTTTTAACTGTAAATACACATTTCTTTTGACTAAATGCAGATCTTGTTCTGACAGTTCGTGGTAGCATTGTATTTAAAATTATTCTTAAACCAGAAACTGAGAAGAGAAATTGTGAATCCTGTATCAACGAGCTACACCTTGAGTCGTGTGTGGATTTTACTTTCTAAAAGAAAAAAACTACTATTTACCAAACAAAACTAAAACGGTGTAAAAAATTTCAAGACCGAAAGAAAGGAAGGAGAGAAAGAAGCTGAAAAAATCGTGGAGAATAATGTTTGGAGCACGAAGAATAAATTGAGGCATCAGACACAAAAAAAAAAGTCACATGAAGACATCTTGGAGGTCTTCGTCGTGAGGAAACATTGTTATGTGAATATTGTTTACACAAACTTTTAGTTTAAAAAAAATTCTAAATAATAAATAGCAATAAAAATGTTGGATTCACAATTAAATTTTTCAATAGCAAAAGTCCAAGAGCAAAACCTCTTTTTTCCCCCTAATACAAGGTGTGATGGACAAATTATACGTGAAAGATGGACATATACATATGTATGCACACAAATGACTAGAGTGACCACTAGACAGAGAAATCAAGGGGAGATGGACAAATATGACAGGGTCATATTTTTTATGTGAGTCACATACAAAAACAAATAATGAGATTTTTTTTCCCTCCTCCTCTCTATAATTTTTTTCCCCATGTACTTTATGACTTTAATACGATTTAACTGTTGTAGTTTAACATGATTATTTACGCTGTAAGGAGGATTTTTTTATCCCCTCATTCTATGCTCACAATTTGAAAGCTACAGTTAAAGGCCGTTTATATATCTACTTTTGGAAATCCCCAAAAAGTAGTAATGTACGCTTTTTTTTTTGCTCATTGTGCAGTGCACACATCGTGTACAGGCCAGTAGTTTCTGAAGATTGCTTGTCATTAGTTTTTAGTTCCCTGCCGTTTAGTCGTTACCACTTAATACTTTTTTTTAAAGCAATGAACAAAGTATGAACATTTTTATTCGTGGACAATTATTACCGTAGTTATTTTTCCCGCCTTCCACCATAGATACTTCCATGATTTAAGTCTTTTATTTTAAATCTTTAATCCTTTTCCAAATGATTTAGGTTAGCCCAAAAAAAATTGTTCTTGCACTATTTTCGACAAGGTCAAAAGGTCCAGGTGAATTCAGAGATTTACAATTACAGTATAAAAAAAATTACAACTCTTTTAAATGATCATAATTACCTAGCTCACGCAGTGCGATATCGGGGTTTTCTTTTTTTGAACTACTTTTTTTTCTCTCCCTTTACAATAGTGTATTTACTGTAGTATATTAAACCATAATAAGTCCCCCAGCTCGTACCTCTTATTACATTCCCACGTCCACAATTTGCCATTAAATACTCTTCCTATAACAAGGGGTGCACTCGGGTGATCTGATGAGGAGTCACGATAGGTCTCAAATGCTTTTTTTGGGAGGACACAAAGAGAAAATATGGTGGAATTACCTTTTTTTTAGGTTGGGTATAGAAGCCTCTAAAAATCCTCTAAAAAACCTCTAAAAATTGGGGACTTTGTATACAACGACAGTGTCTACGCACACGACATTGCTTGTTATTGAATTTCAACTTGAATTCTTCATTTTTCTTCGCACAAAGCTGCACATAATTCACCAACTTCAGAAAAAAAAAGATTACGTAATAAAACCAGTGGCGTCTGAAAACCTTGAAAAGCAGTGCAGGTATAAAGCGTTTTCAGAAGTGTGTGAATATTAAGAAAAAATGGTAAACAGCAGGGTTTGGTAACAAAATAAAAATTATTAATTGTAATGCTTAAAATTTCTGTGATTCTTATTAAACGGTGAAATATTAAAAATGTCGAATATACATTTATATATACATACATACATACATATACATATATATATATATATTATATACACAAGGAAATAACAAGGGATGGGGGAGATAGAACTAGTTTCGAGGGAAGAATTTGTCCTTTAACCACAAGTAGTGGGCTTTATGTCTTTTTCGTGATCCATCTTCCTCCTTCTCTCTCTCTTTCTTCATGAATTTTTTTTTCAATATCCATACTATTGGTTTTCTTAAAACTTGATTGGAATAATTCAAATGGAAATGATTAACCATTAGGTAGGCCTTCGCAGTTTTATTTTGTGCAACCAATATTTTTATTTTTTTTCTCTCCCTCTGTCTCTCGCTGTCTTGAGAAGCTCCCCATAGAAATTAGAAATTATCTCCTGTCAAGAGGACGTCCGACAAAGCTTTACTCACGTTATTGAAAAATTCATGTGGAGCAAGTGCCCATCACCACCAGGACTCCCCCATGTACGAATCACTTGTTAAATCATTACTTGTACTTCCCAACCAGAAAGTACCCTCTCAAGGCTTCCTCCAAAAAAAAATGATGTAGAAACCCTGTACACACACAAAAGTTATTATTACATTTCAGTTTTGCAAGGAATTTCCTATCCAACCATAACCAAATGCTTCCGCTTGAACATCTTGATATTCACAAGATTGCCTGTCTCATTAACCACCAACTCTTTCATGAAGCATTTCAATTTTCTCCCTTTTTCTTCCTTGAAGTTGTAGACTTTGAGGGAGAAAAAATGATCAGAAGATTACACCGCGCGTCAAAAACATCTCTACACAGCAAAAACATTCCGAAATTGTGCAAATAACAAACAGGAAAAAAACTGTTTTAACATTAAAAAAATTCTTTTTGAAATCGTACAAATAACAAATAGGAAAAGTCATTATTTTGACATTAAAAAAACTGATTTAATTTGAGAAAGAACCAACAAGATTGCAAGCAGGATGAGCTTGTTTTGTGCAAATAATTTCCTGTAAATCGTAACCCTCAGTCCATTTCAAATTTTTTCAAGATCCAATACAAGCACGTGGATTTGTTCCATCTATTTGTCCGTGATCACAGTCAGGGTCACTGGGAGGTGGAGAGACTTTAGTGGGACAAATGCAACGGTGTCACCCTGTACAATTTGGAAAATGCACACAGGAACTACATAAATATCCACTCAGTTTATGGTCAATAAATTAGTGGATAAAACAAAAGGCAACAACACTAACCTCACCCAAAAATTAGGACTGAATCAGCACATTTCCAAAAACTTTTCACACATCATCCAAATCGCTAATGATTTGCTCGTACAAACAATCTAGCCGAGGTTTTAAGCCAGTCTTTTTATCGAGTTTCAAAAGACCCGCAAAGTATGAATATATTTAATGTGAAAAGCCATTAAAGGATTTTAGCAACTCTATAAGACACGCACCTAATCCCCAATTTTTTTTTTACTTCATCACCTTTCTACAAACACATTGTATTACTAGCAGCAAGGTGAAGTCTGCGGTAATCCCAATTAAACCCTTTTTCAGCGTTCAAGTTCATCATTTTTTCCGTCATAATTCCCTCCACCTTATAAGCCCATAGTCTAGACCAGACTTCCTCTTCTTCGCATGCTAATTAATTTTACTGTTCTTCCGTATTTTCTGGGTAGGACAAAAAAAAGGGTTAAGGACAGTTTGAAATACATACGGCAATAACAAATGGCAAAAAAGTGCATGCAAAATAAAAGCAAGCTAATAGGTGTCCCTAAATTAACTACGAGCCGCCACAAAAATATTCCTCCTATTGTCCTACAGTCGACATTAAAGCTTTCAAAAATCCAATGTTTTTTCCAGTTTCAAAGAAACCCCATTATCAAATACTACAAATAAATAGGCACTTTCTCCCCCCTAAAAAAAAAATTGCACACATGCTTACCAAGGAACATAATTTATGACGGGTAATAAAGAACGCTTAAAAGAATCTTTTTTTAATAACTTATTTTTTTTTTGGTGAAGGATCCACACTTAATAGAATAAATACCCTCACAAAGTGTGAATTATTAGAATCCGTCCAAATATGAATAGAAATGAGGTACTTATTCTCACATGTACAGAGGTGAATAGTGTTGTTGTAAAATGTATGTATATATACATATGCATATTTCCAAGCACCTGCACAAGGTACAAGAATGTAAAATACCAATGTTCTTCTCCCACCATTTCACCCATGGGAGTGATTATGATCATTTCCTCCCCAATGTTGACCAGAATGCCAAGGAGGGATGTTTAGCATGATAAAAGGATGATGAGGGGGGGGGGAAAGCCTCACACAGATTAAATATTAATGGTAATGAAGAGATTTAAATATTACTGGGTACAATGGAGTTCATGCGAGACATATTGTGTATACACAATGTAAGTTGTATGTATGTATACATGTAGTGGGATCATTTGACTATTATTACAGGAGTAATTAAAAAACCCTGTAGATTATTCCTTGGTCATAAATTGCGAAGATGAGACAAGATCGGGGGACAAAAGATTATTAATAACACATGTATATGCAGTCGGGGCTTCTTGAGACACTAGTCGGTATGCTTAAGTTGTACTAACATACCTGAGTATACATATATGTGAATACATATAGAAAATATTACGGTAATAACAAAAGAGCCACGCGTACAGTGCCAATGATGGCTGTAAAGCAAAATATTGACGGATCATTTTTTACATATACATATGTACACATGCCATGCATATTGGAATATACAAGTTGGCAGATGATTGACTGCTCAACATCCTAGCTGACATGCGCCAACTCAATTTAGCCGACAGCCTTCTGTTTTATTTAATCCGAATCCGAAAAAGCCTTTTACATTGTAAAGGACGTGAAACATGGATATTTTTAAAATTATTATTTGCCAGTGATAAAAAGTGTAGTTACACTGTTTTGATGCTTAAATCAACCTTCAACATTTTCCCACTACGTGGTCAAATAGCAAAGTAGATTGTTGCAATGTATCAGATGGAATAAACGATGGTCAAATCGGGTCAAAGATGCATATTTTGCGTAGTTAGCAATGTAAAGGGTTATCGGCTAAATTGTCTCAATTGACGATTGTCAGCTACGTTGAGTAGACAATTGTCTACTGGCTGAAAGAAATGGTAAGTTATGTGCTAAATTGTGTATTTTATTGGGTTAAATTGAGCATTTTATAGCTTAGTTTGAGCAAATACTTGATGTTTGGACGGGCAAACAATTGTCTGCTGACTTGAGTATACGATTGTCCACTGTCTTGAACAGACAATTGTGGGCAGTCTGCTACCTTGTCCATATTTTTGGCTATCTATACTACCTACTATCTTGTATTTCTTGATCAAATGGTCTGCTAACTTGAGCAGACAAATGTCAACTGTCGACCAAAGTGTAGATTCCATTGGATCTGCGCGTTATTGTCCCTTTAAATTGTCTTTGAGGGAGTCATGAGTATACTTATACATATTTATGTGTGTAATATAAAGTCTGAAGAAGGATGAATGATGGCATCACATACATATGAATGATGTGTCAAAGCATCTCTCCGCCTCCAGTACCTTCAAAGAAAATGTTAAAATATTCAAGAACACAAGCTTTGTAAATAAGATGGGAGCACCAATGTACGAAAATTCGTTTGCACGCGAGTTAGTGGATTTTGTAAATTGTATTCAAACACTGAAAGATAAAAACAAATACCAAGGGAGGAATTAAAATGAATGCACTTGCCCCTTGGCCCTGTGTATGTTATAATATTCTGCACATCTAATTTCCCTTTTATTTTGAAGCCTCCATCTGTATGTACATACGCGCATACGTCTTGTATGCGCAGTATATTTTAAATTGTAATTCCCATGTTTACACACGACTCCCCCCGAGATAGCATCTTGAAGATAAGTCCACCAAATAGGATGACAATTAAAAGTAAATGGCTGAATGATTGATAAAATCAATGGTGACGTCCATTGGCTCAAGTATCCTTTTTTTTTTACTTTCATTTTAGGACATTTACCAAGCCTCACTCAAGTCAAAGTTGTCTCTTCTTAATATTTTGTATTCTATTTATTATTACATAATCCTATTATACATATAATATCCATACAAAAACGTCCTTTTGTTATTCCACAGGGCCAAGATTGAAGGGATGGGATTTTTTTTCTTGATAAAATCCACTTTCTTCTTCTACTGACTCCTCGACCTCTCCCTCGGATAATATTAATTACGTATATGGTGTAATAATTATTGTTATTATTGTTTAATCAAACTTTTTTTTCGCCATTATGAATGTGTGACGATACTCGGATTGTATCGAATATTTTGAAGATGAGGCCTTTTTTATGGTGTGTATTTCTTCTTCTTCCCAAACGTAAACAGATATACATACAAATTTATTAAGAGTCTAGAAATGTCTTCCCTTTTAATGGGTCTTTCAACTATGGTAAAGAATACTAATTGATTGTTCGGAAGGATTTTTTTTTCACACATGTTAAATTTTCCTCGTCGCGAGATGAGCGAGGTTATGGACTAAATATACAATTTCATACATATTTATTTAGTAATAAAAATCCAAAAAATGTGTTTTTAACTGTGTATAATATGTACGGGGGTTGAGGGGGTTGTAATATCCATCAATGGGTGTACTCACATATTAATTAGAGGAAGATTTTTTTTTTTTTTTTGGTAAAGGAATTTTGATAATATTTTTATTGTCAGGACATCACCCTGCATTTAAATGTAGAGGAAAGGGTTGTATAAAAGGAACGTTGGACTTTTCTAGTTGGTATGGATCAACCCCCTCTCTCTCCTCCTTTATTATGGGCTTTAAGCACGCATCCTCCCGAGTACGTTTCTATGGAGGGGGATGAGCTCATTGCTTTTGGACAATTCTAACGGAATTCATCAGTAAGTCATAAATCATGGGATGGACACTGTACATTTGGGTGTCTGTTGGAAGGAAAAAGAGATTATCATTGACTTGAATGAAGAGTTCCCATCCAGCCCACTTAACATTGACCGAATAATTTGTTTTAACTCTGAACCATTAATACAGCACGCGTATGTATATAATATGTACATACGTACAAGCACACATGAGAAAAAACTTAATTTTTTACAAGGCAACATTTTAGAGAAACTTTTTTATGATCCTCTAGTCATCTTACCCCTTTTTTCCCCTTTCTTCCTCACTTTACGGGGAGTTTGTAAAATCCCACAGAATTGACGGTATAAACAGAAATGGAAAAAAAAAAACTCCTAGTAAAACGTCGTAGAAATTAAGCCTTCTATACCCAACATCAAGATGAATTCTTCTCATTTGAAAAAAGTTTGTCAAGTTATAAAAAAAATTCTTGATTTTCAACAACCATAATTTTTGCTTGGGGGGGGGGGGAAGAAAAACATGGCAAATGTTGGATGTATCCTAGGAGGGAAAACCTTGGGATTTAAATTGAAAAAAGAAATAAACTATTAACGAAATCATTAGATACATGCTTTGTACTAAAAATAATAATTTGTTATTAAAAACGCTTATGTTCACAATAATTATTACTACTCGGTCCAATGCAAGGCGTTAAAAAAATTTTCACTTGATGCTTGTGTATATACATATGTATGCGTAGCCTTTTCCACATTTTTTTATTACATCACACATGTACATAATATGCAAGACGTGTAACATATTTTTTTTTGTCAAGGGAGAGAGAAAAAAAATGTGTTCTTTACATGCTTTCGCATTGTCCTTTTTACACCTCCATCATCGTCATCGCATATTTTTTTCACATCATCTACAATAATTTTTGCAAGGCACACTCGATGATTTTAAGTTTTTCTTTGCTCTTCCCTGCAAAAACCTGTCATTGGAAAGCCTTCCTCTCTCCTCCCCCCCAAAAAAAAGGGTTTGACAATGAACGCGAGAGTTAAACGTTTTTTACACCATTGTATGTATATACCCTATCTGTGATAGGGAGAAGCCCGTACATGTTTCCTCTCCAAATAATACCAGCTAATGTTTCTCTATACCAAAAGATATACCACGTACATTAGGTACTGACTCCAGAGAAAAGCAGTGCCGACATGGGGATTTACACAAAAAAAAAATGACACAAGAAAAGAGAACCACAAATAATTTGTTTTTCTCCGCTTCTTTTATATATAGAATTTCTCTAACTTGCAATTTCATTTCCTTCTTCACAATTATGATACTAATAAAAGGGCGCTCACAGTAAGATAAAACAAAAGTTGGGATTTAAAACCTTTTTTTTTTACGGTGGACCTATAGTATTATGTATTAACATAGTTTTTTACTTGAACTTGAAAGTGACATAATTTGAAATTAATTATCCGCGTAATTACTGTAGATGCAGACAGAGAGGGAGAGAGAGAGTAATAATTAAATGTTATACTACTGCTTCTTACTACCGCTTTTGTTTTTACTGGTAATAAACTACTACTTCTTAATAATCTTTGACTAATGTCTAGGCTTTCCACAAAAGTCCCTACTAGATTTTATTACATGTTATTATGTATTTTTATTATGTATTTTGACGTACCGGCACTATAGTCAGGGCGGCGTATGCTTTCAATATGTGAGGGTTCCTTTGTTAAAATCACGTGCATAAATTCTATAAAAATTGTGACAAAAGATGCGGAGGTGCGGATGCAAGTAATAATAAATGAACCTGAACTGTACCAAGTTTATACCAGAAGGTTTTTGAAGGAAATCGCGTGTTAATACTGAAGTACATGTATATAATATATACGTATAAATATACTTGATTCCTTCTTTCATCATCCCCTCACCCACTTACACGGTTTAGGACTCTTGATTTATCCAAGTGAAATGCTTATTTTTATGAAGGCAAAAATGCATCAGCACTTCACCATCAAGTCCTCACATGAATTATATCACCTGGCACTTATCTTTTCCTGGCTTAGTATTCCTATAGGATAAATAAAATTTAAAAGAAAACAAAAATATATCCTAAAGATTTTTTCTCTCATTCAAAGTCTCATTCAAAGTCATATGAAATGAGTGTGAACAGCATCATTTATGAACGTGTGTACCCTAATATAAAACTCGTCCTTTTTTTTTTGCACAAATTATGTATGTAAACGGTTATTTCCTATACATTCAGTGACGTCCTAGTAATTCGCCCTCCGTGATGAGGAACATGATCATCACTGATTCTCCCCTCGTTAAATAACCAATGATGACCCAAAATTGGGTACTTACCCAATGTAAACCATCTTATTTTATTATTGTTTGTTTTTGTACACAGTACTATTACTGACATAACATTGACACTGAAATGGTAACAAGGGGTAAGGTGGGAATGTTTTGAAGGGGGATGTTTTTTTCTTTATTTTTTTTCTCTATTATTTTCGACTCTTTGCTTTCCATCATTTCAAATAGGAATTAGTCGTGGTCATACTCACACAATTGACTTCTCCAATCATTCGGATCCACATTGAGATTACATTAGTTTCCATACGTTAAAGATACAACTAGTGTGTACAGGCGTGCTCCTGTGGTTATGGGGATGATGCATGAGAATGCCCTTTCGCATTATGCTGGGCTATATGGCTTTTGTGGCTTTTGCACACACACAAAAACATGTCATAAATATGTACACAACAAAGGCTTTTTTTTTTGGATTCGAGGCGATTTCCTACGCTCACGTTTCTCTCTCTCTCTCTCTCTCTCGTGTAAATAAGTTGAGCGTGCGTGGCAAATATGAGACATAAAAAGCTGTGCATGCTTGTTTTTCTCCAAATTAAATACTGCTACGGGGAATCTTAATGGTTTGTTGTCGTTGTTAAAACTGTTAAATCCCACTTGTTGTCCTTATTTATTCGTATGAGAGAGGAAATTGGTGCGGATTGGTGACAAGCCCTCCAGCACAGGAGAGGAGCCTGTGTGTAGGAAGGGGCCGATAGACGTAAATTAACGTGGTTCCCCGTGGGGGGTTGCCGAACAGTCCAAATCGATGGAATGCGTTATCTTTTCTTAATTTCCTCCTTTATTATACATTTTTTTACGCTTTGTGTTGTGGGATTATGAAGAATGATTCTCTCTGTGGGACTTGGTACCACGTGCGGTACATGAATTCCCTGACATGGACTCCTGTTTGACTTGAGAAGAACTTCAAAGGATCCTTTTTATCCTGGGAGGATTCGCCCTTTACAGGATACTTAACATTCCAAAGAAGCATGGGTTTGTCCATCATCGTATGAAAATTTTTATCCAACAAGACACAGCACACTTTGACTCAATATTAATTTCCTGAACTTGAGAATTAATAAATGACATTGAATTTGAAATGTATGATTCTCTCCCTTTCTTTCGAATTTTATACTCTGTCTTTCACTGTCTCTCTCTCTCTCCCTCTCTCCCTCTCTCTCTCTCTGTCTCATTCGTTCTCTCTCTCTTTCTTTCTGACTCTTTCTCTCTCTGTTTCTCTCTCCCTTACTGTCTTACTCCTCTTCTCTCTCTCTCTTTTTCACTCTTTCTCTCTCTTTGTCCTCTTCTCTCTCTCTCTCTTTTTCTCTCTTTCTCTCTCTGTGTTTTTTCCTTGCATTTCTCCTTCTCTCTTTTTCTCTCTGTCTCTCTCTGTGTTTTTTCCTTGCCTTTCTCCTTCTCTCTTTTTCTCTCTGCCTCTCTCTGTGTTTTTTCCTTGCCTTTCTCCTTCTCTCTTTTTATGTCTTTTGCCTTCTCTCTTGCTATCCCTCACGTTATTTCTCTCTCGCAATTTTTCTTTTTGTATTTTCTACTCACCAACTTTTTTCACTGTTTTTTTACGTAGTATCTCTCTCTCTGAATTTCCTTTTATTTTACCTGTCTCCCTCTGTTGGTCTCTTGGTCTCTGTTATCCATTCTCTGCTTCACCCGATTCACTTTTTTCGATTCTCTCTCTCATACACAAGTTTTCAGTTGAGCTAGCAAGTGATTTGGGGGGGGGGGGAATGGCAATCAGTGCCACTGTTGTCTGTTGTTGATGTTTATAACAGTATCCTAGCTTTGTTGGAAATCTCACTTGGATGAGTTCTTGTATGGGAGGAAGAACAAATTTTTTGTCATTACTCAAATGCACCTCTAAACACATAGGCAATCTATATTTAGTTGTATACAAGGAAGAAAATCAATTATTGCTTTGATAAAAAAAGATGATGTCATCATCCGTGATTTAAACTTATCATTAAAGGCTTTTATATTTAGTATTTCATGGAAGATATTTCATTCCCCCCGTGTTCTGAGAGCATATAGACGTTACCTAGACTTGATCATATATTAGTGATAATAAATTTTATTTTGAGATTTGTGTAGGAGAATAATAAAAATGAAATTGCAATGTTCATTCAGATGTGAGTGTATACATGACACACGAACATCATTTATTTCGTTGACTGGGTTAGTAATAAGTGGACGGTGGATTATCACATGGGAAGAGATGAGCTTTTTGATGTAATTATGACGAATGCGAAAGTACGTCTGTATGATGTGGAGCTGCAGGAGACAACTGTTAAAGTAAGAAGAATCATAAACATAGTTATTCAGGTAAAATTATCAAATAATTTTCTACTGAAGAAAGAAATGCCATGGTCGCGTAGCACATGAATTCTGCATACTAAAAGCACAGGAGGACATATTCATATAGTACATAAGAAGTGCATAAGGAGTATGCACATGTTTTTGGGGGGATATAAAAGTCCGCAAAAAAAATATACAACGAAAAGCACACAGAAATCGCACATGTATAAAATGGCAAGATGAGAATATGTATGTACCTTATAAGTGAACAAATAACGGTTAAGGAGAAATTTTGGTATGTGTGCGTCTAACCAAGTACATATGGTCTTTTTTTTGGTACACAAACCACTTCCTGGCCGAGCCCCTGAAACTCAAATAGAAGAAGAAGAAAACAGATGATCTCTTTTTATATCCAAAGCCTTTTTTTTTTTGCTCAACATGTGCACAAAGGAGGAAATTTTTTTTTATCTGTCTATCTTTACCCAGTTAATAGCATTTCGTATATATAAATAAAGGTGAAATGAAATTATAGAATAGAATTTCCTTGACTTGCACGGTAACTAGCTTTATAGGGGAAGATGGGGGGATGTTGCTAACTACTACTAAAATCTTTGGAAGCAGGTTATTTAATGCATACATCCTTTAATCCTTGTGGTAATGTTCATCTTGTTGTAACCTATTTGTTAACCACTTGTCAGCTCGTCTTTATTGGGTATGGTGCATACGTCTTATATAATCATAATTTCTTTATATAAAGCAATTAGTTTAACAGATACGGTTACACTTGCGAAATTGCAACTGTTTACGATTTTTTTTCTCTCTATGTATTTTATCTCTCCCTCTCCTTTTTCATAGTATTCTTCTCTATTTTTCCTCTTCCTTCCCTTTCGGTTTCTCTCTCCTCGGTCCTTTTCTTGTATTTCTCGGTTTTCTCTTTCTTTCTCCCAATTTCTCTCTCTTTCTCAGTTTTCTCTTTCTTTCTCCCAATTTCTCTCTCTTTCTCAGTTTTCTCTTTCTTTCTCCCAATTTCTCTCTTTCTCAGTTTTCTCTTTCTTTCTCCCAATTTCTCTCTCTTTCTCGGTTTTCTCTTTCTTTCTCCCAATTTCTCTCTCTTTCTCTGTCTTCTACTTTCTCCCAGTTTTTCTCTCTCTTTCTTCCAGTTTTTCTCTCTCTTTCTTCCAGTTTTTCTCTCTTTCACCCAATTTTTCTCTCTCTTTCTATAGTTTTCTCTCTCTTTCTCCCAATTTTTCTCTTTTTCTTCCAGTTGTCTCCTTTCTCCTTCTCTCAGTTTCTCTCTCTTCCATCGTCCTCTCAGTTTCTCTCTCTTCCATCTTCATCTCATTTTCTCTCTGCTCACATCCCTCTCTCGCATTTTGTCTCGCTCTCTCTCTTTCTCTCTGCTTGTCTCCCAATCAGTCTCTCCCCATAATTTGTATCCATCTCCTTCCCTTTCTCAATTTCTGTCCCAATTTCCATCCCCCCTCGCTATCCTTCAAAGAAGATAAGCGTTGAATTTATATACTGGTAAACACATACTATGTAATACATGACAGGATAAAATCCGCTCAGTCTCCCTAGATTGATGGGGAAGATGTTGATATTGTTGTGGTTATTGTTTTTCCTCATAACTCACCCTCTTCTTCTCTCTCCTTCCCTTTCACGGTCACTTGTGGACGGCGACAACGACAAAGCTACATGTTATTAATTGGAGCTCCTTTCCACAGGGGCGTTTGAGTTGGCAATGATTTTTTTTCTCTCTCCTTGTTCCCTTCCGGGCATGACTTGATAATGTATGTGATCTACGTAATACATATAGTAGTCCTCAAGATGAATTGTGAGAGGGTTTGAATGGGACTTTTTTTTTTGCGGAAATCAGGTGTTGCGACAAAAATTTCAATGTTCCTTTATTATTACTTATAAGTGTATTATTTGGTATGTATATAATAGGAGCCCCGTGTATACGATACATGATTGTATCCAATAAATTTGAGGTGCCTTCCAGCTCAATTGAAGCATCTGTCCCGCAGCGGTAGCTACGGTGTTATGAGAATACTAATTGAGGCATTTCTGGTGAATTACATTTCTCTCTCTCTCTCTCTCTCTCTATTTCTCTCTCTCTCTTGGGGTATCACTTCCACACACGCTAACAAATTTATAACAGGATGTTGATGATATAACAGGATTAAGGAGGAGGCGAGGATGACGCTGTAGGAGGTGACAGTGCAAGATAAATGTCTCTCCTCTCTCTCTCTCTCGCTCTCTCTCTTCTACTCCTGTGGCACTTTTCCCTCTTTTTCCTCTCTCTTCTTGTCTCTTCCTTCTTATCATCATTGCTCTCTCTCTCTTACTTGTGTATGTGCAAATGCCACGTTACAAGAAATTAATTAGTTACGTTAAGAAGGCGTCTAGCGTGTTTGCAGTTTAGTAAGTCACTCGGAGTATAAGTGGAGAGAGGGAATTAATGTGCTTGAGTAAAAACTATAACACATAACAAGTGCTTCTTTCTACCATGATGATTTTTAATTACACCCGCAATCCGTCAAATACAATCTTCATAGAGAGAGAGAAAGAAAAAAAAAGACAAAGTACTTTTTTTTCTCTCAGTAACATCCTACAAAGGTGTAGTTTGAATAGATTAAATATTCCTTCTACTACCCATTAATTTTGCAGGAGCCTCTTAGTTATAGTTATACACACCTGGTGGTTCCTACTGCCCGTCTACTTGGAAGTGTTTCATTTCAATTTATTCTATTAACTCTTATGGATTGTCCCAGTTGCTCGTACAGGATTGTAGTTTATGAATGCTATTAATTATTACCAAGCCTATTCAATCTTCTCGGATCCTGCTGAGCATATATTTGTCTCGGATTTTAGAATAAAATTGGGAGATTATTCACGTTTAATTGTGCAAAATTCCCCGTAATTCCTTGGATAAGTTTATCATTCGCCATTATTTTAGCCACAATAATTATTTTTTTTTGTATCACATACAAAATCCAAGCATATGCAAAATAGGAATGTGTCCAAAATGAGAGCAAAGGTTTTTGTGGCAGTAACATCACCACATTTATAAATATTCACAGACCAATGTATCACAGACAATTGGAAAAGGCATGTGTGTGACTTGAAAGTAAGCCTTTAACGGCTTTTTTGCATATAAAATCTCCGAATCGAGACCATCTTTGGAGGATTTTTCTCCACCATACAAAAAAAAAAAATACGTTTGTACATTTATGGATAGGAAACGAATGTTTATAGTGATGTTATGACTTGGCTCTACATTGACCGTGTGTTGCATGTGGAGAGATTTGGGCTGTACATACACGCATATGTATATACCAAAGAACAACAATAAACCCTTTTTCCTGGTTTGTGTTCACTGAACAGCCCGTGAAAGATGGTTGTGAAATTGTTGTGATACTAAAATGAAGATGACCAGAACAAGGTTACTTGGTGTGGAGTTCCGTAAATGTTATGTAATTGCAGCAACAATAACAACAATGATCATCACATTCTATTTATGTATGTAATGTACACGTATGTACTAAAAGGCAAAAGGTGTACTGCAAAAGGCTTCATTGCGGTAAATCATGGCAAGATGATGATGACGGGGATATCAATTGCTATTTTTTCTACGTATATATCCGGCTTAACCTGACTTTGTTTATTATTATTGTTATATATTTGTTGGCCAACGTTACATGTATAGACGTCATGTTTGTTGGGCGGGGGAAGCAATTACACGCTCAAGTGCAGAGCTCTCTTTGCACTTGCACAAACGGAAACAAACTCTGACGTTTGTATGTAGAAGACCTATAAAAAAAAATTTACCACTTGGTCCTGTTTTTTTTTTTTCGTTCCAAAGCATTATATAAACGGATTCGGGTCAACTATTTCTGTACTAATATCATTGGCCTTACACGGGAACATGAAGAAATAAAAACATTTTTTTTTATTCTTCCCCAACTACTAGTTGGACACTTGTAGAAATGATCAAAAGAGCAAATGACAAGTAAATCTTCAGTTTTTTTTACAATCACAAGACGAGACATACTGGAACAGCTAATAACAAAGGTAGAATTCTGTAGAAAGTATCAAGTAAGATATTTACCCATTGAAAACGGTCACTTTCCTCGTAAACAAGGGTGTATAGGATACAAAAAATAATGTCAGTCAAATGTCATATTTTACTCCGTGCAGTTTATGATTAGCCCCGGAGCTTGTCAAAATAATTCTTTCAAAATGGAAAAACGGAAACAAAGCATTTTTTATATCCTTTTTTTTTTTGTACCAAGAAAAATTTTTTTTCTTTTGGAAGCACCATCATGCCATATAATTACACCTCTTCAAATTCATCCTTTACATGTTTTAGATATTTTACACAGATGAAGTTAAAGAACGGTAAATAAATTCACGCATGTTTCCCTTCTGTTTCCTCTTTTTCCTTTCCCCCCAAAAAAAATTCCTGTTTTTTTTACCCTTAAAAAGAGAACCTTTACAATCTTGTAAATTAAACGGAACGGTGGAAGTAAAAGAAGAGTAAATTCTGTAGTAATTTTTTTTCCATTTGTTTTTACCAAAAAAAATCTTCTTACATGGTGAAGCATTTTTTTTTGGAGGAAGAAAAAAAAGGGTTGCTGTTACTTTTTCTAAAGTATATTCACGTACGGTGTACGCGTGCAAGAGATTCCAAAGGAGGATGGTGTGGGGTGACGGAGACAGGAGTTATCTTTTTCAGTCATTAAAAAATTCCATCTTTAAAAGAAAAACCACGACTCCTTTTAACCACATGACGTAATATCGGCATTTTTTTTATCGTAGGAAGGAGCAAGCAATTTTTTTTTTTTGACAAGTTCATATGGTTGCCATTTTTTTGTTTCATGATTTCCTTCGAGGTTTCTACTACTAAATGCTCTTATTAACTGTTACAATAATTGCAGTAGATGCCATAAAAATATGAGTGAAAAATGTTCAAAAAAGAATATGATTACCTTATATAAAACAGTTTGAAGGATTTGGAGACAGAATGCCGTGAGGGATTATAAAAGGAAGTACGGGATGGAGGGAAAGGAGGAGAGATGGTAATGAAGACAAAAAAAATTTTGGAATTTTTGAGAGAAGAAAAAGTATATTTAATGAGCAATCGATTGTTTCTTCAACCATCGGCACGTGGGCTTTTCTTCCCCAATCATAACGGAGGAGGAAGGGACAAATGATGTATTCAGTGATAATGACTTTTTCCCCTGTGTTTACATGCGTGCCGTACACACATACATAGTTATAGAACATTTTATTCTTCACGCAACTTATTTGTTAACGCCATTTATTGACAGTCTGGGAGAGACGTGTGTGCATATAAATCATTAGGCAAATCAAGCTTCCTTTCATTTTGCCGGTATGGCTTTTAGTTTTTTTTTATGTGCGTGCTAATACATTGGCATTTCCTTCCCCTAAAAAAAAGATGAAGTTCAGTTATCTTGTTAAGCTCGTACTTCCTACAAAAGTTCCGCCTTCTCACCTGATTTTTCCAAATCTCTATTTCTATCGTTCTCTCTCTTCCTCTCTTTTTCTGCCTCTTGCTCTCCCTTTTTCTCTCTCTTTTTCTCCCTTTCTCCCTTTTTCTCTCTTTCTCTCTCTTTCTCTCTCTTTTTCTCTCTCTTTCTCTCCCTTTTTCGCTCTCTTTCTCTCTCTTTCTCCCTCTTTCTCTGTTTCTCCCCTTCTTTCTTTGTTTCTCTCTCTTTCTTTCTCTGCATTCCTCTATTCTCTCTCTATCGCCCTGTCTTTCTCTCTTTCTCTCTCTACATTCCTCCCCTCTCTCTCTCTATCGCCCTGTCTTTCTCTTTCTCTGTTTTCTCAATTTCTCTCTCATTCTTTCTCTCTTTCTCTGGGCGTCTCTCACATCTCTTCTCATTTCCCCCTTGCTTCCAATCTTTCGCCTAAAAACCCAAAGCCAATATTTAGTACCGTTGGATGTGAGCATTATGAGTCAGGAGAAACCTAGAAAAAAAAACATTGTTTCCATTTCTTATGGAATATTTTTTTATGTCTTCACAGACATTGTTGAGTATTTTAGCACATCATCCCACCATCGAAAATGTGCTGTCTATAAGATCCCGTCCTGACGTACTTCACCCAATTTCTTGGCAAACAATAAAATGCATTGTGCTCGCACATCAGTAATCATCTATTTCTTATTTTCTCTCTCTCTCCATCTCCCTCTTTGGCTGTCTACCCTTATTCCGTGTATATAATGTCCCATTGTTGCCTCTCGCACCTATCTGGCGGGTACTTATTGGCCTGTGTTATAACATGTAATGATGATGATTAGAGGAATATTTTTTATTAGGCTTTGGATTCTCACGAAATAGAAAAATGAATCTCCCACATTTCTGTCCCTCCGGAGGAAATAGGAGATGTCGAGGAAAATGAACTCATTTGAAAAAAGTTTTGGGGTACAGCTGTTACTAATAACACTTGAAGAATAGAGAGAGACAGAGAGAGAGAGAGAGAGAGAAAAGAAAAAAAGGAGACAATTCCTTCCTAACATTATTGTATTGTTACGGTGATCTTGTCAATAATATAATTCGGTTCCTCCAAGTATTGTAGTGGTACAAACGTTACGAATCAGGAGCATTACTGTCCATTCTGCCCTGTTTTTTTTTGTAGTGGTTCAAACCTCCCATTGAAGTCGACGTTGTACTCACTTGTGTCATAAAAATGTCTTTTGTATTGTCATATTGTTGCCCTCCAATTTTCATTGAGTGGGTGCTCACTTGCTGACGTCATAAATTCCTTGGGTGCCTTCCATTTAACATGTAAATAAAGGCGCCATGGTGGAGTTTTGCAGTTACTGGGACGTGACCAAGACGTATCTAGCTAAATTTGGAGTAAAAAGAAATAGTCTTATTTCTTCTTGAGTAATGTCAATGTGCCTCATACATCTTCTCTTGATTGTCCATATGCTAATTTCATCACAAACACTAGTTTTTCTCTCTCTTGACTCACCTTCTCGAATAATGTAGAATACTAGTTGTGTACCAAATGCCAGTATGATGAATTCCTTTCAAAAATTCTTTTGGAAACAGATACATATACTCAGCTTTTGGTTTGTTTAATGCACGGTACATATATGGAGGGATGAGGATGACTTAGTTTTTTTTTGGTTACGTCGTTAAACCTTACTTTGTCATTTATACGTTGATGCATTTTGTTAGGTTTTTTTTTTCAAGCTTTTTGTCGTTCCTTGTTAGTGTTGTACCATGTACTTTATCCCGCATTTGTTAGTGCAGAGATTCACATACTTTGGGCAAAAAAGGGGGACAAGTGAATGAACATGAAACCGATCTTATAATGTATGCTCTGGTGGAAGATTATTGCTCCTTTTTTTTTGTTCACTTCAACTTGACAATGAGGAACTAGTAATAAGGCTTCTCATGTATTCCAATGTGTCTGTATTCGTCCGTTGAGGTAAAATGAGACGTTTAAGCAAATTTGACGTTTGTCTTGGCGTTTTCTCTCTTATTTTTTGCTTCCTTATTATAACCTTATGTCTCTTTCTCTCTCTTTCTCTCTCTGTCTCTCTCTTTCCAGTTTCTAGTCGTAAATCTCCTCATCTATGTTAATAATAATAATGGAGAAAGGAATAAAAAATCTTGGTCTTTGTTTGCATAAAAAGTGGGCCTGACATTCATAATTTTCAAGAGCATAATAATAATGATGATAATAGGATTTCATAATAATTTCACTAACTTCGTCCATTTGTTTTTTTGTTCTTGTTGGTACTACTTTGGAGAAATTCCACAGGGCACAACATCCTATCCGTCATTATGTACATGCGTACGTATGTACGCTCCCAGTAAATTAGGCACACTTTGTTTTGCGGTGAAATTACGTTTCTTTTTAGCATTGTCCCGTTAGAGATGAAGGAGTGACGGCGATAAAGATCGCACCACTTGAAACAAGCAAAAAAAAAATAGTTTCCTTAGCAGCCTCTTTTCGTCTGGTGTGAAGCGTCAAATTATATACCTATGGTTCTGTATATTAAAAAAAAAAGTGGCATGCATTTGGTTCCAGTCAATATAGTTAAAAAAGGGAGTAACTATACTTGGTGCTTATTTTTCCCCTTTTCGTACTCTTTTAGGAATTTCTGGTACTTTCTTCATCCACAACTTGAGCATTTAAGAGGAGGAAAAAATATTAAAGGGTTGACGAAAAGGGATTTTGAAACTGACGGGACTTGTTACCTACCACGAAATCTTTGCCAAGCTCAAAGTTCCCAGAAATACACAAGTTGCCGTTGACAGATTTTTTAAATCAACAGGATTTTTTCCTCTGTAAAATCCTCACTTTTTCCCACTTTTACTCCTTTCTCTCCTTTTTGTCTTTGTTTTGAGTTTCCATCCGGAGACGAGAGGGAGATTCTTCTTAGTGGTAATCACTTGAAAGCGACTCGAATATGAGAGGTATTTTATTTCTACAAAAATTCTACGATATCATGGAAGTAAATGTCGGCATGGTGTGCAAAAATGGGAGAGAAAAAACAAAATTTTGAAGGCAGGGCAAAATAAAAAAAAAAAAAGGCATGCAACAAGTGTTCAAAAAGCGTAAGTAATGTCCGCAGTGAAGCATTTGAGCCTTCCTTTTTACCGCTTCTTCTTCTTCCCTGTTAAAAATGCATATTATTTTTAGGATTTTCAAGAACTTGCATTTTTTCCCCCCTCTTTCTTACTTTGCACTCCAGTACACATTTCAGAGAGATTTTCTCAGAATGGCCATGATCATATCAAGTGGGGATAATTCCAAAAAAGTGAATAACATTATATTCATATGTATATTAGCTACTATAGTAGTATACTAGAAAACGTTGGTGGAATTCACTCTTCTTTTTCTAGGGGCTCTTGAAACATTTTTTTTTTTCAGGTGGAAAAAAATGTGAGTTTAAGAGCACTAACCCTGTGTGACCAATGTATTTATGGAAGCCAGACTCCTATAAAATGGTTGATGCACTTTTTTGGTGCTTTCAATCCTTACCTTGGGATAATCTGGAAGTAGTTGTGCTTCTCAAGTTAGTGACACACACGGTTTTTTTTGGTCGTGTCTATACCTGCATACATATGTACATATGAATACTCATTCAAAGTATCTGTGGGTGTATATTTACATTTTTATGCATCAGTATTTTTTTTATTGGTCTCTCCTTTTGTTTTTATGCCTCCCAGTATATTTACTGTCACTCCGTCTCTCAAGCGGGGAAGGGAAAGGATGCTGTGAGAGTGATAATACTCGGCTCATGTAGATATTTGCGTGTATTTTAATTTGTTCAAATAAACAAGAAAGACTTTCCTCTCTCTCTATATTGTCATCTTCACAGTCCTCGCGTCATCCTCTTGTGAATACGAGTATTCCTATACGTAACTTGATAAACATGGATGCAATTTTTTTTTTGTACTCAAAAAGGATTTTGCGAGAGTCGTAGGAAGAGAATGTTGAAGGGAAAAAGGGTTTAAAATGTCATAGACACTTTCTTCGGACGGGCTTGGGTGGCTTCCATATTTGAGTCATTCCCCATCAGAATTATTTATTTTAGTTTCAGCAGAGCCTCTCTGCATGGTTTCGTGACTCGTGACAACGGGCAATGTTATGGGGATGTTGGGCTTATTTGGTAGATTTTGGGCACTGTGAGCAATGGTGGCTGTAGAAATCCAAGGATTACGGTACCTATGCATAATCCTCTGGCAAAAGCGCAGGGGATGGAGCCTAATCAAAAAAAAAGGAGAGATGGGATGTAATACTCGTGGTAAAGCGTTTTTCACACATTTTGTCATTCACAAATAATGCGATGGGGAAGAAATATCTCTTTTTCTAGTATTTTATTACTCTATTACTTCGCGGCCCATTTGATTCGTAGGAGTCTCCAAAGAACTTTTTCACTTCCTCCTTTTTTTTAATGATTAGTTTGTCCCCCAACATTTTGTCTTCGAATTAATTCTCTCTCTCTCTCTCTTTCTCTCTGTCGCTCTCACTCTGCCTCGAGATGTTGCAAAAACCCCCTTTAAACACATATCAGAGATTATTCAGTATTTTTTATGTATGTATTTCGTATATAAAAATGTTCCATGCACTTCTGTCCCCAATATACATTATTGCATCCAAGAAAATAAAAGTTTTTTTTTTCACCCTCCACACATGTTTTTCTCAGTCATATTTATGCAAGGCTCAGAAATATCCACCTTCCATATATGTATGGATGCGGTGTACTTCTCCTGGCATGCATTTAGGGAATATTAGGTGGTTACTTAACCACGTCAAATATGTACAGGTCTGCAGTTCTATTAAAGAATGGGGTAATATGACGAAAAAAAGGAGAGATAATAATAAAAAAAGAAATCATAATCATATACGATTATCTCACAAGGATGTGAAAAAGAGCGTAGATAATAAGGAGAAATGGCTCAAGTTCATGTGCCGTAATTTTTCCTCATTTTTTTTTCTCTTGTGTCCAACCACTCCATTTTTCTTTCTCTTGATTTCTTCCCCATTTTTATATAAGAGACTCTCGACATATGCAATTTTCTTTTTCATCTTCATGCGACAGAATATATCTTCCTTTACGGTTTCCTCCTCCCTCATGCATAGGCAAAACAAAAGTGTTTTTTCGGGGCGGTATATGATATGTATATGGGATATACATGGAAAGGGGGGTGAGTAATAAGAAGGGGAATTTTTTTTACTCTTTACGATCATAGTATGGTAATTATAAAAGCTCAAGTAAAAGTGTCATTGACGTTGTGGGTTAAAAAGGGAAAGAAAGGAGAAAAAGAACACATGGTTTTTGAAAAACGGAATCTAATGCCGCTCTTCATGTTCCTCTCTTCAGAAAATTACCGACTGGAAATGAAACCAGGAGTCGTATAATAAAATAAATGGGAAAGTAACTTCTATAAGAATAGTGGGGAACATAACGTACATATTACACATTTTGTACATTTTTTTTTGTGGTTGAAAATACTGTACTAAAATGCGGGACGTTAATGTTATGTGGACACTACCTAACAATGAAGGACTCCTCCTCTTGTAGATAATCAAAAAAAAAATGTATTAATGCCTTTTAATAAATTAAATATAACAGTAATTTATATCCCAAGAAGAGATCTTTACCACTCACGTGTCAACAGTACCGCCGTGCGGATCTCAAGCGGCTTTCCAACCACCTTCCATCCCACGGGATGATGATGCAGATTCCCACCGAGAATTTATTACAAAAAAAAAAAATATGGGGAGAAAAAAAAAAGTAAATGATCCATTTATTTTCATCCATTTCCCAGTTACACAAAAGATATGAAGATAGATTGGGGAAGTGCTGCATATCTTTCCTTTTCACGTGAACATGCCTTTTCTTTGAGTTTAGATTGGACGTCAGATGATTCTTTTAGACATTTTTTTTTTGGAGGGGAAAACATTTAATGGTAAAAGATGCTTTCGACAAAGATGCAAGTTATAGTGGTGAACTTCACTCTTTTTTTTTGTGCATTTTCGGAGTGATATGATATGCATTACAGTTACAAAAGTAACATGGGACTGTGACTGACATCACTAATAGAAGATAGTAAATTGGTACAAAGATAAGATGCTGTTAACACATTTTTTTACCCCATTCTTTGGCCAGGTGTGCTAATTGATCTCATATACCATGCTTGTAGTAAATGCATACACCAAAATACACTCAAAAAAGTCCTTCCATTCCAGGGTACTGAAATGAGGAAGAAATGTTTTTGCGATTTTGAAACTAGGATGTGAAAAAAATGTACATAATTTTTTTGCAGTACATCACAAGGAAGTGTATTGTGTGTCCATAAAACCCTGTATAAATTCGCAACAGCTCCTCCGTCTTACAGTAAAATAGTTTGTAAAAAAAAAAAAAACAACTTGTGCAAGGCTATAGATGAGTTCTGAATTGATAAACGAAACACATTCCCCCACAGACCCAAAAACTCATTTTTTTTCAGGCTTTCAACAAACTTGTAGAAAAAACCATGTGTGTAGTAATAAAAAAAATGTCATAAACATCCACTACCGGTGTTGTTATTCTATTCCCATTGTTGATATTCAAGGATGAGCACAAGAGAGAGAAAAATTATCGGGACAAAGCCAAACTGAATAAGCCCCCTGCAGGCTCCTACTAATAGGATGGAGTCATCTTAATTTTTTTCTGTATTTTTTTTTTTGCGTAATTTCTTTCCACGTATATTAGTATATTACTATATATGTAATTATGTATATACCTACAAAATTTGGCTACTTCAAAGTCTAAACTGGATTGATAAGACTGTGATGACAGGACTTATAAGGTGGTAAATAAACTGAAGCAATTTGTTCAATCTTGCGAAGCTGAGAGGTTACTAAAATATGGTTTTGATTAGAATTTGATAGCTCAACTTATGGTGGTGGTGGATGAAGAAAAAAGTTTATTAAGCGTAAAAGCACGAACTCGAACTTTGATAAATCAATCCCTGATGGACATATGCACACAAATGTGTCAGTTCTATACATCTTAATTCAGTTTTTCAAGTTCAACTTTTTTTTCCCCTGTCGATAAAACCTGATCTACTATATGCATGTCGACAACATTTACGGCAGTCATAAATCAAAACTTTGTGGAGGAAATTGAAATGTTTTAATTTATATTTATAGCTACTAATAACGTGTTACAAGTATTAGAAAATTGGTTTCTTAGGAGTACATTTAGTTTTGCAGCAGTTACAATTTTGATTTTAAACACTGTCCATCCACACCATTTCCGCGTTCTGCCCAAAAGACTATTTAAAATTTTTCTTAATCTTTTCATTCATCAATAGAGAGGACCAGGTGATGAGGGAGGGTGTTACATGTTTTAACAGCACATAGTACCAATTAATGTACATAGTGTAAAGATTCTTGAGCATTTTTTGCTGTTGACATTTTCATACATTATACGGCACTAAAAAATTTTGCTAATTGAAACTGATATAACCACTGGTGCCCTGTACCAACCGAAGGTGTAATAGATGCATAAAAACTGTTTATAGCGTATCACATTCGCAAATAATTTGGAATGCAAAAAAAAAAAAGCATGCGGATATTTTTATAACGGCTTTATCCCTTATCCAGGAGGAGAGAGAGTGGGAAGTCAAAGAAAATGATCCTCTTTTCAACAACAAAAAAAATTAATTCCTAATTGTAATCCCCATGTAAAGCTTATTAACTTGGGTAAGTTTTTACAACGTGAGCTGCGATAAAGATATAAAAAAAGGCTGATGATGACAAGCAAAAAAAATGAAAATCTTTTGTTCGTCACAGAGGGAAAGAGAGAGAGAGAGAGAAAGAAGGGATTATTACGCGATGTATAATATGATAACCTTAAAAAGCTATGTTTACTTTTCTTTTCCTCCATGCCTAATAATAATAGGACATCAGGTGGTGGAGGACTTTTAATGTAAATACACACACTAAACACTATACACATTTATTCCTGTATAGAAAAAGTACTTGAGTGTCAAAACCAAAAAATCCTCTTGTTGCCTACATGATCATATATAATATACATTGAGCAACAAAGAGGAATAAATGAATAGAAAAAAACGACTTGTAAAGTATTATGTATACCTTATATGCCTTTTTATATATGTACATATTTACATATGTATACATATAAGCATCTCCATTTTTCCTAGCTTCATTGACATTGAAAAGTCTTGTTTCTTTTTCCTTTTTTCTTTGATGATTAATACCATATGTAAGACCCTTCAAAAGTTCACACTATTGCCATACAAGAATGGAGGATGTGTACTAATTAATATCCGCATTGTATTTACTTATCATGTTGTTACCTTCTCATCTCCACAATTATCCCTGTACTGATCCCTGTAAGATGATATAAGGTTGTTATGTATACGTACATATGTATATATATTCATTTATGTAATTGTATACATCTATAATTTTTTTCCTCAGGTAAAATATATATATATACCTCGAACTTATCTTTTGTCTCAAAATACACGGGGGTGGGGACTTTTTTGAAAGATCAGGGGTATTTGATTGCCATTATGCGAATATAATGATGATATGCATATTCATTAGAGATTGGAGGAAGGACCATATGGGATTTTTCATGCAGTAATTATTATTACGGCCACTCTACCCCATTAAAGGCAGGACAAAGGACGGTGATGCCCCCCTTGTGTGTACAATTTCAGGGGTAATAAGCAATGAAAATAAATAAAAGATGCATTTAAAACATTGAACAGATTGAAGATGATTTAAACACGTATTTAGAAGGGAACATCCACGGAATACGGTAATCAACAATTGGTATTCGAATTTTTTTACAGATTTTTTGCCAGGGGCATTGCGGGACGTTTCTTTATGCAATGAAATTTGTTATAAAAATCAATCATGTGGATTTTAACGGCCCCATTAACCAGACTACCATATATTGATTTTTTTCTGGCTTAATTTCCATTTACGAAAAGGAAGCAAGATATTAGAAAAAACATAGCTAATACTTTAAATAGCAAGGATTTGAGCAAATTTCGGAACTCATGTAAAAGTGCGTGAAAGTTTTTTCGTGATTTTTTAGAGTTCCTCCTGAGTCAAAGGAAACACATTAACATTGACCCAGAAACTGTCGATGTCTGAAGGAGTAACGTTTATTTAATAAAAAAAAAAAAGGAACGGGATCCTAACCAAATTGTGTTCGAAGAGAGAATGGGTGCGTTGAAAAACAGTTTCTGCAGTTATCTTATATTTTTGGATAGTGGAAATTCCAGAAATCTGGAAAATCCGAGTTTTCAGCCCAATATATATTTCTGTAATTCTGTATTTTAAAGTTTTTTTTCTACAAAAAGAGACAGGGAGATAGTAAGGAAATGAAACTCAGTTTGTTGTAGGCCAGAAGGATGCAAGAAAATATATATCCTGTGAGATGATGTATTTCCTACATCTAAAATATAACCCGCAAGGATGTGGTAGTGATGACTTACGTTAAAAATTATAGTTTGAATGTGGCTTTTGTTCAAGTTTGCTGTTACTTACAATAAGAACTGCGTCAGTCGTGCGTAAACTATATAGCTACAGTTTTCGGTGGGGGGAGGGGGGAGTGCGTATAACTAAAAAAAAAATGACGACATATGTGGATAAACATTTACCATGTGTATATATTTGGTCTCCTGCACAGGTATATATTCCTCCTTTAAGGATTTAATACAGTACAAAATGGTGTACACCTCAAAAATCCCAGTTTCTTGGGGGTTTCATGCCCATACTGGCACATGCAATGGCAGAATTTCTACTACAGATTTGCATGTCTTCTTACGGAATCATCATTATTAGGGTTTAAGTTTTTTTACAAGGAAAAAACAAAACTTTTGTGGTGGATCATTCATATGGTGATGGTGTATGTGTCTCTGCATATGTATTTCAATGATTTGCCATTTTAATAGAGGAAGCACCTGGTACATCTCTTTACTTAAGGTGTTGGAATGATCCTCTTCATATTGTAGTTAGTAAAATTACAGTCACATGTGGAAGTTGATTTTTTTTTTTGTAAATGAAAAAAAGAAATACCAGGTCATATGAAAAAAATAGAAGTAACATTTAAATGGTTATACAAGTGTCACTTGAAATGTCTTTCGTAGCGGTAGAAGTCATTTCCTTTTTTTTCCCTGCCAACTGCCAATCTACCTTTTGGTGCGGACGTTGCGGGTGTGAAGGTTTTTTTTTTTTTTAGATGCCAGAGACGCGCCTTTTAATGTGCACATTGCCTCGTTGGTACTGGCTCTGGGCTTTATATTCCTCTCTTTTAACTTTGTTTTCAAATGAAAAAGTATGCAGGAGGATCTTTGTCTTGAAGAGAGAAAAAAAATAACCATGATAAAAGAAAAACAACTGCCACATATTTCGGAATTTGTACAGTTTCCTTTAATTACGGCAAAAAATGGTGTAAAAGGAAAGTATGAGTGAGAGAGGGGAAGATCATTGAAGGGAGGAAGCTACACGCCACTTGCGAGTCTCACAGACGTTTGGGGATGAAGAAATTATATTTAATTTAATAATCTTCACTTACTTACATTCAAACAATTTCGTCTGTTTTTAAAAAGAGTTTTTAAAGTTTGACAAGTTCCGCTCAAGTCATTCTTTACAGCTGTTTTGTTTATTTTTCCTTCCCATTTAAAGTCTCTTTTGCAGCCATTGTTTTGGTGGGACACTTTCCTGTCTTTTTTTCGTGCCATTTCCCATTTCTCCGTCATGATTATTGCGGGATTAAGTTACAGGGATCACAACTCGTCTAAAAACATTCTAGTTTCTCGTAGAAAAACATATATGCTGATCTTATATAATGTTACATAAATGTTAAAAAGAATTGTATTTACTTGAGTAAAAAAATATATAAATTTTTTTATTCTGTTTTCCAGGATGAACTCTACAGAACTGACCTTCCCAGCCATAACAATTATTACTCCAGTTCATCCGTGTATTCCTACTCACCGGTAAGTTTTTCTGGTTTTTATTTAAATTGTTTAAATGATTATTTCTATAGAATCTTCAAAGAAATTCCGGAAATGTCAGCCTTTCACAATGTGACCAGGATGGTTATTTATGAAAATAATTTTTGATAATTTTGTATTTTTAAAATTTTATTTACAGACGAGTACAAGTGATTGTCCAGAGCATGGAAGGTCAAGGAAAAAACTTACTGTGATTCTAACAGTGTCAATAATTTTGGCAACTGTAGGGGTACTAAGTATTGCGGGAGTTGCTGCTTATTTAGGAAGTAAGTCCACAAAGCATTTAAGCTTATTTGTACATTTTTTTCAATAATATTTATTATTTATAATAAATCAATAATGTAAAAACAATTCCTGTTCCATTGGACCCAGGCACGGGCGCTCCAACTTCCAGCACCAAATAATAGTCGTAGAAGTCTTACAAAGATTAGAATTTCCTTAATAAAATAAAAATCAGAGGGAAAAAGAGGTGGGAAAGCCACCAGATTTTTAATCCAAGCAATTTTATCAATTTTATCATGCACGCAAAGGAAGGATGTGGGGATTTGTTATAAAGTGCCTTATGAGAAAAATTCGTCACATATCAAATGTTACAGTAACCTCGTGGGAATATTTGTTACCTAAGACGCAAAATAACAAGGGTACAATCATATACACATCTTCATTTTTTGGGAGAATATCTCATTTTTTTATTTGCCATTTTACACAGGAAAAAAAAATATTATTTTTGCATTCACAAAATAATCATACGTGCCCAGAAATTATATAACTTGGACAGAGCTGACAAGTTCAGAAGGTTTTCGAAGAAAAGACCGCATCCTTCAAAGAAAGAGGTGTTAGGATGAAAGAGATTACTAATTTTTTAACAATTATTTTAATTCAGTCAAAAGTTCTGGTGACCGCAGTTAGCCCAAAATGACTTCTCTGTAAATCCCCTACATAATATTTCCATGTCCTAGCAAATATGGTTGTATTGAATACATTAGTACAAAAAAATCTTCTGGCACTTTCCAAGTGACCTTACAAGCGATGCACGTCTCATGTTAGCTATAAATACGTTACAAAAAAAGCTCATAGTAGAGATCTATTGGGGGTAATATGACCCATTATATACCTACCTAATATAAGAGGAAAGGACAGTGTGCAAATTTCCTTTTTTTTTTAAGATTGTAATTAGTATTCTTCCTACCGTTTTCAAACATTGCATAATCATAGTAATTCATCCTAAACTTGTTAACCAGCGTTCAAACCAAATCATCTGTACTTATACTCCTTGACTGGCTCTGAACTTTAATACGGAGAATATGTCCCTTTCATTCGTTGTCAATTGCTACAGTAAAGCTTAGTTAAGGTTACACTATGTACACATTTTAGTTTATAGTAGTGGTTCAGAAAAAAAATGGTAACCCATTCGTCACAGTATAATAGTGTGTAGTACGTAGCTTTGGTTACACGGTCACATTACCTTCATATGTATACCGTGCACTTTCTTCCATTTAAAAAAAAAAAAAACGTGGGACAGAACGTTGACGCTTCAAGCCACCTTCTTTGGTGTCTCCGAGGGATTTTTGCAGTTGAATGTTTTCTTAAGAATTAAGACACACGCGTTGTGGCTACTCAAAACCAACCAGCGCATGTACAACAATGCACGGTGGAATTCCACAATCCATGAATAATCTTGTTTCTACTACTGTTACGTTCCTCATTTTTAAATAATGTATACATAATATGCATTGTCATACAGCTTATATTCAATATATTGACGCATCAGTCCTTTTTTCGCCCAACTGCATTTTTAGCTTCGTCTTTAAACTTAAGCTAACGCACAGAGAATTAATGTTTTTTTTTTGCATGCAATGTGTTTTGGACATTTGGCCAACTCTGGAATTAGTGGTAAAGTATAGCTGGTCACAAAATATAGGTATTAACATGGCTGTATTAAGGTACTAGTAAGAACCATGCACTTGATGCACTATTAATGGGCTATTAAAAGTCTGGCATTAGCCGTGTAAGCAGCTCCCATTTTACGATTTTAAATGACATTTGGTCAGTGTTTTTGGAAGAAAAAGATGTACAGCCCAAGGGACGGTTTTGGTATAGTGCATAATGTACTATTATATTGTAGGTATAAGTATATAGACCCAAGTGTGTATATGTTACATAGCTCAATACTATTTAGGGAGAGAAACGTGATTTTGACGCTCAAGTCAGGTTTGGCCCTCCACCCACGAAGCCACAATAATAATAATAATAATGCGTAATAAGTGCAAAAATTACACCGCAACGTAAGAAAAAAAAAGGATTGTTTTGAACGGGAACCTTGACCCAATCGCCGTTGTGACCACGATAAAGATTAAATGAGCCAGGTGACAGGACTAATTGGAATACCGACAAGTGGCCGATGTGCTCCTTTGCCTCCAACCCCGAAAGTAGCTACTTGTCATGATTATAATGTGTGTACTTGAGTCTAAAAAACTTCAAAAAGAGACATTACGAAAAACAATATAGATTTTTGTACGAAATGATTGCTTACTTTAGCACTTTAAGATATAATTGTCACAAAAATATAATTGACAAAAACAAAAGAGGCCCAATTAGGTCGTACTAATCAAGTTCCAATTATTTTCTATGCAAATCTCATCCATGTGAGATATTCCAGCTCATGAACAGCAAAAATATACATAAACCGATTTTCTTGTTAAATTTCACGTAGGTATTATCGAGGCAAAAAAAAAAGGTCCCATCCTAATAATGAATTCTGAACATTCCCCAATTATAATGGCTGTTTTACTAGTTAAAAATTTTAAATGCATTTTGTTTGCATTACTGCCAAAAAATAGACTCGAGTTTACAGGGCTTATAGGCCTCCATTTGATCAAGGCTCAGTAAGCTAAGAATAAGGTGCACTCATTATAATTATTTTTCCTGAATATTTTCAAGAACACGTTTTAATTGGATTTGTTTCGGTAAAACTTACCGGACATTTAATATCCCTGCTTTGTGTATATCTCACATGCGCTTCTAAAACAAAAAATATAGATGTATGCATATGTAGGAAAAGGGTTAAAGGTAATAGCCGCTAAAAGTCTGCTGTTAAAAAAAAAACTGTTCTCAGCAATGCCCCAGACCTGACCAATATATCTACAGTAATTGCCGCTTGCTATTCACGACCGAATATAATTATTAACCCTGTACATTATGACTCTTTTGAAGGTGGATCTTGTATAGGGTTAGGCGCAAAAAAAAAGGAACTTAGTCTTACTACAGAGATTGAAAGGTTACAAATACATACAATGGTGAATGTAGGTATAGACAGAAACAGGCGTTTTGCCCTTTATCGTAGCATGTGTAGAACATTGACGGAGGAACCTCCGTTAAAATTTTAAAAAATTAAAAGAATATATTTAATCGGAACTTAGCATCTTTTGACTAACAGAGTTCAAAGAAATACAAGTGACATTAATCCATGATGTCTCAATTCTTGCTTTGGGTTTTTAGTGTATGGACGTTTTTTTTTTCGTCGTAGTAATTGCTATAAACATGCGTGGTATATGCGGGTACACACAAATGTTTTTTTTCCGTCGAATTGAGTCCATTGTCAGGAATGATTAAGTCAATGTTGGCGATTTAATAGGTGGTTAGTGGGTGAAGGGCTTCCTATGCACACACCTTGGGTTCGTCCATTAATATGAGCTTCAAAACCGCACACAATTAACACTTGCGGAGAATTATACGCATGTTAATCATGCCTTGTTTACAAATAAATAATGTCTTTTTTTTTCTTCGTTCCTTTTTGTGTATGCTCTCAGCGTAGCCGTCACCCCATGGATGTATTGGGACGGTAACAGGGGGTAATATGAGAGGTTACGGCAGGTGTCAGAGTGTGCTATGTACTTATTATATAAATGCACGTTGTAGTAATTATAAAATTAATGACTCGCATAATTTTCTGTCCCTCCCCCCTAAAAAAACTTGTTTCGCATCACAAATGTCATAAAACATATTATGCTGTACACCCTCTCATTTTATGGCTTGTATTAAGACATAAAAACTCTCCAGGCGACAACAGAGAATCTATGGGTATTTCCATTTCCTTTCTTGATAGCAATTTTAATTGACACAGTTGCAATTGGTTTTACAAAAAATGTCGCAATACTCCTGAAATTAAATTGTCCGGCAAAACGTTTCCAATAAAAATCATTTTTGTTATACTTTTTATTTACAAAATCTAATTATTAGATTTTTAAATAAAAAGTATAATAAAAATGCTTGTGAATGATTATTTTTAAATCTTAGAAAGTTAATTTTCTTTTTTTACAAGAAACGTTTCTAACTTCTTAGAAACCTATTGAATTCCGCGAATTTTAAAATGAAAATTATTGGGTAGGAAATATTCTCGTGCAATTTTGTGGCAAAATGATGTCCCAAAGTCCTCATTATGGATCTGCTCGCAAAACGATAAATCATGATGGAATAGCTGTCATTTCCCCTCCATTGGGATTGATACAGGATACAGATCTTTTTGTAAGGATTAAGATCTTCTTAAGAATTTCACCCGTCCCAGACCGCATCTATGGATTACAGGGGAAATAATGCAAGGCAATTCTTTTCTCCTTGTCCAATTGAGTGTGTGAAATGTGACCGACTTAACTACTGAGAATATAACAGTTGATCTAAACTTGAAAAAAAAAAATTTGCGTCGTCATGCGTTGGGAGAGTTTTTAATAATACAGAAAAGAACATCTTTTTGAGGCGCTGGTAATGTACTGTACCACAAGAGTGGAAATACTGTATAATTCTCATTCCATCCCTCCATATACTGTCTATAGGTGGAGAGGAACTATCAAGAGATGATCTTTTGTATGGAGAACTTTTTTTTTTGTATGTAAAGAGAAAAGTTTCTACCTTGATCTGAAGATGAGCGTGTGTGGACGGTTATAATTACTCTTTGATCATGTTTACGTAATAGAAAGGGAGGTTCGAACACGAGGAATTCCTTGTACCTTCAAAATCGTTGCATTAATTACTGAGGTTCTGGGTGCAGAGGAAATGGTTAGAATTTCTATGATGTGTACTTTTGTACATATGTATATACATACATATGTACATATTACATACCTAGTTGTCCACGTCCCGTTAGGAAAAAAAAAAAAATTGCGAGCTCGAAGGTAAAATATTGGCGTGCGAGTGATGAGTGATAGAGATTGCATAAACGATTTGTCATTTCAACTATCGCCATATAGACTGTCTACACTTCCCAATGGAACTAAGAATTATGATATGATTTTTTGTATGTAAAAGAATTCTTAACAAGTATATTTTCTTGTTTTTTTTGTTTCATTCACAGTACTTTCGAAAAATGTGAGCAGTAATGCAAGTCAGTATGAAGAATCTTCGTATTTATTAGCAAATAAAAAAGTGCATAGTAATAGACACAGCGATTTCATCATTACCACCAATACCGGACGTTCGAGGTACGACTCTGTGAATCAAGATCAACAGGGGCAGCTGGACATCACGAATTCCATTTTGGATACGAGGACGACGTCGAATCAACAGGACTCGAATAGTAATTTCAATGAAGATCTCAACCAAAAGATTATCACCAGTAAAATCTTGTACTCCCAAAGGAATTCCACATCTGAGGTGAAGACGACCAGTAGTACCAAGGCGGAGAGGCCCGTTGTTTATACCGGTGGGAGCAGTAGTAGGAGTAATAGCAGTCCCAATCCCCAATTATCGTCCATCGCATCCTCCGTCCCATCTTTCACTACCAATAATTTCCCTCCTCAAGAAGCCCCCGTCATCATCCGAGCCCCTCCCACGGAAGCCCCTAAAAATTCTCATGATCGCTACCTTCGAAATCGACATCGGAATCGCTATCCCCTAACAAATTCCCATTCCCTCCCCCCACCAACGACCACGCGGACGGAGACAAGGTTTCCCGAAGCAGCGGAAGTCCCAAAGTCCGAAGATGTTGTACTTTCCAATTCATCCACCGGACAGTCGGACACCCCTCATTTGGGATCCACTGGTGAGGATGGGATTGATGGGGCGGAGAGCACAACGGAAATCAGTGCCTTCCTGGACAGTGGGGGGGATGAGGAGCCCCAGGAGAGTGGGAAGGATGGGGCAGGAATCCATTGGAGTCGCCCCACAGGGGGAAACACCCGTCATCGTGAAGGACTTGCCGGAGGACACAAAGTCATTGGTGTATCCAGCCAGGATAATTCTCGGTTTAAAGACAAGAATACGATGATGTATGAGGAGTACAATCATGGATCTCCCACGCAAACCTCTGGAAGTGGTGGTAGTAGTAGTTTTGATCCGGAAAGAATCAAGAATCACCGCGTATTTTCATCTGTCCGGGACGAACCCCCGGATTATTTTGTCCCCGTCAAGCCCCTGTACACCGTGAGTCCTCCCCAAGCGGAATCTGTGAGTCAGTCCTCCCGTCCACAATTGACCTTTGATAGAATCGCCCCCGAATTCTATGACAAAAAACCTTGGATACCATTATTGAACCGCCCCAATTTGGACAAGAGACCACGGGTGGATTTTAATACACCCTCATCGGAATCCCCATCCCGGGTGGAGGAATCCTCCACGCAAGTGTACCTCCACAGTAACGATGAAGAAATGGTTCAATACGAAAGTGGACCGGACACCACCGGACAGGAAAGTGTGAGACATGCTTCCCCCGCTGGACAGGAGGAGGACGGCCGAGAAAATGTGTCCGTGGAGACAATCCCTCCGCCAAGTCAAAATGAGACATCGGATTCTGCGGAGGTCATGAAATTGCCGGACATCCCCGCTTTCACCATCTACATCCCCCACATCCCTGCGCCGACTAGTCATAAAAAGGACGAGAATTCCTTCCGTATGCAAGGGGACGGTAATAATAGACGGAATGATGAGCTGGAAATTAATGTGACTTCTCCTCAAGAATCTTCCTCCTCCTCCATGTCACAACCAGGGAGCTCAATTGAATCCATGGTATCGGAGAGGAATCCCCCGGAAATTTTGGGGGGAGGAAGTGATGACGAGTATCAGGAGGATGGTGATAAGCACAAGAAGCAGTTTCTAACCAGCTCCGAGGAAGATTCGGGGAAGGATGAGGATTACCTGGAAAGTGAGGATGACTTGGGTGGATCCGGCGCACCTCACACCAAAATCTATAAATTAGACCCCGAGAGCGTGGATATTGTACCGGATACATTGGCCACGGCTCAACCCCCGCCAATCCGAGATTTAAGGAAGGATCCTAGCCAAGAAATTAAACCGGAAATTAACCCGTCCACGGAAGAGCCCGTCAAAACTTATGAGAAAGTCCCAATTATTACGAGTGAAGAGGGTCATGAGGAGCACATTAATGCTACGCTCCCGGAATCAGCCATTAGCACCATGGGAAGTTTAAGCTTAGTGAAGACTTCGGATGTACTAGAGCAAAATTCGGATGTTCCCTCTCCCTTGGACGGTACCGAGGCCACGGAAGACCTCAAGGAGCCCCTGTTCCCCCCGGTGAGGTCATACGTCAGTGTAAATCTTCCTTTGAGACCCAAGCCTACTGGTGAGGATGATGACCTTCCCAAAAATTTCCTTACGGAAGATGGCAAGGACTTGAAAATGGTCCGGGTCTTTTCGGACGATGATGGCCAACTCCCGGACTTCACCTTGACCACAACATCCAGTTTGAGTAAGGTCCTGTCCATGATGATGAGTCAGAAGGATGAGTCCATGGAGAATGAGGGTCAAAGGAATGTTCACTTGGTGGTGTCGGATAATGGGCGGGCCATAATGGTGCGGAATAGTAGCAACGCCCTAGAAAACGTTACCAGTCACAGGGAAGCCAAGGTGTTTAATGGGAGAGATCCCAAAATTGATACTCAATTCAGCGTCCACACCGAGTCCGTGGAGCATGTACCTGTCCCTCTAATTCAACATGGTAACAATCAGGACCATGTGAGCAACAATGGCAATGTCAGTGACAGTGGGAAAGTCAATAAAACCAGAACGTCCGTGACGTTCACGAATAATTCCCCCGTGTACAAATTCGTGTTAAAGAAGGGCCAGTCCGTGGAAGATTTACTCAAAGAGATTTTCCAGAATTACACGGACAAACCCGTCCGAACTGTGGATGAGACGACGATTTTGCCGGGGGATCACAAAGCGGAGGTGACCACGGTCCGGGAAATCGGCTCTTCTACCTCTCCATTGAATCTAGTTCATTTCTCCAGTAGCTTCCTACCCACCACCACACAAATTAATTCGATGATGATGAGTCCTCCTTTCGCTATGAAACACGCCTTCCGGGAATCCGTTTTGGCCACAGCTGCCACCAGGACTACCATTGACCCACAAATTAAAACTTCCACCTCCGTTGTAGTCAACGGGGATTTGGAACCTTGTCCCACCAATAGTAGCTTCCGGTGCGTCTCCAACGGGAAGTGCATCTCTGGATTTGGGCGATGTAACGGTATTCGAGATTGTCCGGATAATTCCGATGAAAAAGGTTGCCTCTGCGTAGATCTCCTTCGTGCTCAGATGCTTCACCGCAAGATTTGCGATGGTGTTCCGGATTGCAAGGACTTTTCCGATGAGTACCAATGTGGTGAGCCTTTTTTCGCTCTAATTCCACTTACAAACGTTCCTTCGGAGATGGCCAAAATGCATCGTATTTAAAATACATGTAGTTGAAATACGTATTTAAAATACATTTTTGCATGTTGTAATTGTATTTTCAAATACAAGTACTTTCTGCATGTATTTTGTATTTAAATACAATGGATTTTTTGGAAGTATTTTGCTGTCATTTGTAAAAGTGCACCAAGGCAAAATAGAATTTGTAATTTTTTGATTGTGTTCGAAAATACAAATGAACGAATATGATACGTATTTGAAGTACATTTTATTTGCATTTTGTATTTAAAACACGTATTTTAATTGCAATTATTTGTACATATTTTGTAATTAAAATACGTATTTAAATACATTACTAACTATTAATGTATTTTGTAATTAAAATACGTATTTAAATACATTACTAACTATTAATGTATTTTGTAATTTGTAATTAAATACTTGGGTAGCAGCCGAATGTAATTGATAATTTGTAATTAAAATCTAAGAGTGTATTTGTATTTTTGTAATTAGTATTTGGAACTGAAGTATTTTGACCGTCTCTGCGGGTTCTTGCTGTAGTAATACAGGAAGGTATTTTTTAAAAGTATAATTAACCTTTCAATGAATTCCA
>JAQGBT010000212.1:0-67021 GCA_034698585.1 Disparrhopalites patrizii
AACGCCTGGCATGGGGTATCCCAAAATAAGTAAAACATTACAAATCATAAACCAACTTCAGGAATGTGATAAAAACAAAATAATGCGAAAAAAATTTGGGTGACCCTTGGCTACTTTGATTTTGCAATTGTGACCACGGGCAGCAGAACGTTACACACCGCTGCCTTACACCTTGAGAGCATTTTATTAAACATTAAAAAGCTAACAAATGTCAGCAGCATATTTAGAAGCATCACAAAATGAAATGGTCAATATGTAAATGTCAAGGCGAAATGTGTCTTCAGGCGGCCGGAGAAAATCATTTTATGGCTGAGAATCAAATTAGGTATGTATTATATGTATTTGATTTTACGCTGGGAGAAATTATGTAGGCAGGAGAAATACGGGGTAATATGATAATTACCTATATATATATGTGTGTGTATAGGTATGCGTATATACCTAATACTTACATATGTGCAAGGCATACATTGGTAACTCGATCGCGTTGTCAGGGAATAAATACTTCATAATGAAAAGGTACATATTGTATGGACAATCAAATAGGTACCCATATTGATCAAGCAGACTCGGTATAAGAATTTGTATGGGAATACAGGGAAAAACGTGCTTTTTGATACTGCTAACTACAGTACATTCAGTTTTTCTTTTTAACAAGAAGTAACACAATATTTAAAAAATATCTTTTGACTTCGAAAAATAATGGTGAACCTAAGTGGGAACAAAAGTAAATCTAAAGCTCACACTGTGAGTAATGTGACGAAGCTTATACGGCAGTCGCGTAGCAAGAAGAAAAAGGTTCTTACAAATTTTGCATTCTACCACAGCACTTTAAATATGCTTTGCATATATTTCACTGTAATGGCTCAGCCTATAACAAATTGCAATGTTTACCGGAAAATTGGGGTGGATTTATGACATATCATTTCAATTCTCAATCCGCATCATCAGTAGCAGTAGCGGTTCAGGAATCAATTTATGGACATTGCAATCTGCCATGACGAAATGAAAAACCCTTTTGTGTTCTATAAACCTTGCTATATTAGATTCCTTTCATTTTTGATTCCACAGAAAGCCCCCAAGCAAATCAGTGAATGCGTCGGAGTTGCCCTTCATTTGAAAGAAAGATTTGATGGACCAAATCCGTACAGTTTTGCCTGTTCCCTTCGGTGCAGGCATCCAGTTCCCACGGTCAAGGTAATAATTATGAATTATGAACGTTCAAAGATGAGAATTTTTCTCCTTCATTCCATTTCAACTAGTGGACAGCTTTCGCATGCTCCCATCCATATAAATATTTTCCCTTTTAAAACACACAGAGTAGGATCTCTTCAGCAACAAGCCCAAGAAATGACGACTGGATTCCCGAGGACATTTACAAGAGATACACAGAGACAGATTCCAGACCGGCTTCTCCAGAAATTACACTCCCGTCCAGAAGGTCGGCGTCAGTGCCTCGAGCCCGCTCCACGTAAGTATATAGGCTAGAATGTACCTAAACTTTCACCATTTAATTGTCTTATTAGTTACTGATTTTTCCCCCCGCTTTATTACAGAGAACTACGTCCTTGTGCGTCTCCAGAGCCAGAGACGAAACAATGTCAGTTCCATCAACGAAGAGTCCTAATATTGGATCTTCGGCGAGTGAAGAGTGTGGATGCAATTACCCGACAAAATAGTTTGACCACAGGCACCTCCATTGACTCCACGTATGCTGACGATGATGTAGACAACAGAAGTTCGTCTGTAAATCCCGAATCTTCCAGTATCTTTCATCAACTTTCACCCAGGAACATTTCCGTGTCCAGATCCACCACACCAAAGGCAAGGTTGGGAGTGGGAAGAAGGAAAAAGAAATCCAAAGAGAGATCAGCGTCTCCCGTCACATATGAGAGGTCGTCTAGTCCGAAGATTCTGGAAGGGGTAAGCCTAATGTAAATCTCCCATGTAATTACAGGTTATACGTCGGACAGTTGGGCGGCTCAGGCTAACGAAATGTAGATTTTCTCCTAAAATGAGTGTACACACTACGGGACTTTTTAGGGTACTGGTACTACCTGTGTCCATTGTCAAAAGTCAGAGGAACCAAGATGAAAAAATAGCAATATTTTGTTCATTACAATGCATTATGAGTTCGAGATTTTGCTCCACACCAAATGGACTTAAACGGTTTTGGTTCTCCCATCTTTATGCACAGAATTGCTCACACAAGTGAATCAGGAGAGACTAAACGCAGTTGGAGAAAACATTGGTGAAAGCTAATGCTGATATTATATATGTAATACGTATATATACGTATAAAAGGATGTACCTTTTCCCATTGCTTTCTCCAGCCGACATCCGCTTTTTCCATTCGTGTCTCCCCCGTTCTATTCATTCTATTAGATAAGTCAAGTGCTCTTATACATTTGATTGCTCCGCTTGGACCCGGACTTTCTGATTTTTACACAATGCAGCTGTAGTAATTGATTGATCGAAAGCTTTTTGCTCATCTAAAGGGCGGGTGATAGTTTATTTAAGTAATAAGGGAAATACAACCCTCACGCTGTCCTTGATGGTTCCAAGCAAAAAATATTGTTTCTACTGGAAGCATCATAAAGACAGCAAAGGTGTTCATTGCATAAGTTGCTTCAGAGATGAAGCCATAGTCACAGTTCGTACAGTCCAAACATTTTGATGTCCTAAGCGTGTCACTCAATTTTGTGTCACTACAAAAATTCCTGGTCCATTGACAAACATCTGAAAGAGGCTATGGAGCAGAGTTCAGAGAAAGTCCCGCTCCCTCCGGAGTTTGTGCAGTTTATGTCTAGAAATTACCAAATAATAGAGGATATAAAGAAAAAAATAAAGCAATTTGAAAGTCCAGAGCAGAGGCGAAGAAAATATTATAGAGGTAGATTCAACGACGGGTATCAGTCCTTTGACTCCAGTAGCGACGACGCCATTGACCTAATCTCAGCTAAAATTGTGCCAAAAGTCAAGTTATTGAGGAAACAAAATACGGCGATTGAACTAAATGCCGAGGATATCAAAACTTGGGTTGAGAATTTAGATTCTTTTGACGCCAACGAAGAGGCAATGAAGGAACTGGAACAAAAATTCCCCTTGGTTTGGTTATCATCTCAAAGTCATCCGAGCAAATCCCCCGAACAAAATATTTCTTCCAATGCCGGAGAGCTGGGAGAGAAGGGTGGAAAGGGAGGACAAAGAGAAAGTGACATTCCCGTGTTCATGAAAGTTGAAGGGGTTCAAATTCAGTGTGAGGAGAGGAAAAATACGAGGAGTGAAATAACCAAACACAACAATCCTAGTAATTTAATCACCTTCAAAAAAACTAAGCAAGTTCCAACGAGGAGTGGGAATAGGTTTCAAAGTAGGAATAAAAATCATAGGCCAAATAACTATGATAAAAATACGAGAAGGAGAGATGGGAAACGGGGGTTAACTAGCCCCGACGGTTTACTTCGTCACGATTATGAAAAAGGGAAGAATACTACGAACATTACTCTTTCCTCTGCAACAATAAATGATCTCACCCTAGAATTGTATAAAAGATACTACTCCACTTCTGATTTACAGCTCACGTTGCCCCCATTACATTCTTCCGTTCTTACACTTCTGGGGCAGAGGCCAGCCGCAGCTAAGCCTTCACCTCGGTCATTAGCTCCTGGTCAAGATGCAGGCGCTACGAACTTGTCCCCAATATCATCCAGGAAGGTCTGTAAAATATTATTTACATCCATTTCAATAATTTCCTCCGTGTAATTGAATTGAATTTCCTGTGCCTTACTCGAGCAAAGAAGTTACGCCGGCATGGTCGAAGATCCAAAGGACATGAGCGGAAAGACAGTGATCGGGGCAAGCGAGACACGTCCGTTCCCAGTACTTGTCCCAGTGATTCCAGGAAGAAGGAATTCGTGGATGACCCTCATGACACGCAAATGTCCGCCATGTCACACAACGATGACGATGATGACGATGAACTACTTCTATCCAAGGATGAAGGGGGTGTAGTTCTTCAACCAGCCCTGGATAACCATGCAAAAAGGCTCCAAGATTACATTGAACAAACAGCCCGTCCTTTGTATCAGGTTTTGGACGAGCAGTTGGTTGGTACTGAATGGAACTCGAAGGTAACATCTGGTTTAATCGTACCATTTCACTTTTTTTTTTTTACGTTTACATTAGACACGTTAGCTGGGTTGATTCAATAAAATTCAAAAAAATAGCAAAGAGCAGCAAAGATCATTTCCTTTCTCTCGTAGTAAAAGAGAGCGTCAGAGCCAGAGAAGTTTATAAAACCTCAGCGAGTACTGGCTTTGATTTTGTAAGCCAAAAGCAAATACATAATGGAAAGCTTCAAAATTAAGCGGAATTTAATTAATTTCAAGCTAATTATTAATCTAACTAAAGGCAATTCCAACGAAGCAAAATTTATTATGACATGATTTTGTTAGGTGAGCTAATGTAAGAGCACCTTGAACTTACACCGCACAACTTTCTCCTTGCTTCTAGAACCTAATGATACGTATTGTTACTGAAAATAAATAAATAAAAAAATTGAAGCAGTTGTGCTAAATATCATGTTAGTTTTGGGAGGAGAAAGGAGTACGGTGAATTTCAGAACGTTTTCTTCTGGGTAGAAATTAATTCCTAATGCACCTGCAGGAGTATCAAATTCATTATATTTGTAATTTTCAAAGGAAATGCAATGCATAGACAGCAGCATGGAAGAGCTGAAATCGGATTTTCAGAAATATGAAACCAAGTTTAAGGCCGGAAATATTCGAATGAAGGAAGACTTGTGGTTAGCTTTACCAAGGACATGGTCTAGGTCCAGTGCAACCTTTGGAATTCCTACAGACACAAGGGCTTTAGCTGGTATTAATTGAAATTTTCACAGTCAGGTTTGCAATATACTTAAGCAATGACTGGCACAACTTCTTGGTGTTTCAGATTTCATGGCTGTAATTGAAATCATTAATTAGAATTTGTATAAAAAACACATTTTTTTTTGCTTTTGCAACACAGACATGTCGTCTTTGGAGTATTTACAGAAGTACGTGTTTATAAGTGAGCCCAGGAAGCTTCTGTACAGCTTGGTATTCCATCGATATCGCACAATGGAAAATCCTACGGGCAAAACCATCACCTATAAAGTAAAATCTTCTCAAAGTTTGTTTGCACTTTGTACCATAAAATCAGTCATATTATAAGAATTGCAAGTTGCAAGTATACGTGTAGTTAATCAAAATAGCGGAAAGATAATTTGATTGGAAATGTTTAGGCAGCGCAGCGTAGTCTCCAGGAAGTTCTTGGCCGGACATTGACCTTGGAGGAAACCACGAAATTGAAGGAGACTTACTTAGGGATTCAAGATCAGGAAATGGGTATAAGTGAGACTTTATTCCGGTCTATATGCGCTGTTTGCGAAAGGATTTTTGGGAAATATTCGCTTGAAGATTGTAACGAGTGTTACGCATGTTTGAAATACAAGGGGAAAGATAAAAGCAGGTAAGTGTCGATATAATAAACTACGACAAAGGAAAATAATGCACACAACGGGTGTGTATTGCGCGTATACATTTGTGTACGTGTAATTCCTAGTAACCTATAACGGCTCCCGGATTTCTCATCCAAGAACAATTTGGGTCAAGGTTGTCGGCCAATGCAAATTCGGTCAAAAATATCTTCGGCCAAAGCCAAATCATACGAGAACAAAATCATACAGTGAGAAATTGTTCCACACATTTCGGGCACTGTATTTTCAGCCACAAAATCGGTTGTAAGGAATATCGGTCAAACTGGACAAAAATTCACATGAGAATTCGTACAGTGACATTTCATCCACTTGATTTCACTCAACCTTTATTTCATACAGTATTTTTACTAAAAGCATTTCAATTCATTATCGAACAACAGGTATTTAGTTACCGGGAACAAAATTAAATCATCACAACAATATAGGCAGGTAAATATTTCTAGATCAGAATACTGTTTCCACATAGGGTAGAGCTTGATATTGTGGCCAACTGGGTAATTGAGGCTACCCACTAATTTAATCTCGAACTATGTGTAATGAAAGAAAAGGATGTAAAATTAAGAAGACTAGTGCCTGGTCTATCCGTATTATTCATTAATTATTGGCAGCAAATTGATTAAATTGGAAAATATTCAAAGTCTTTCAGGTGCCATTTAAGTGTTAACTTAACCTGTGTAATTTCTTGTTTTTCTCGGTTTTGCAGAATTATTCAATGAGATGTTCAGGAAGACCGTACATATATTGAGCGTGTAATTACTTACAGGAATTTTTTTCATAATTGATTCATACCACAATTTAAGATATGGGTAGTCACAGTTACATGCAAATGGCCACATTTGTGAACTGCAGTATGTTTTAAAAATCATATAATACGAAACCAGTAAGGAGGAATTTAATAAATCTTTTTTGGTTACAGGTTATAGCTTAAAACGCTACACATATTTGAAATCCCTTCTTTAAAATGCCTTCAACAACAATGAAAGAAAAAAAAGCGTAACAAAGCGTCTACAATAACAAGTGTTGGCATTGTCCTTATTAATTATTGCACAGAGCTGTTAGCACTCATTGTGATTTTTTAGTGCAGCAACATGGAAATGATTAATCTTTTTTTGTTTTTGCATTATTGTGGAGCAAGTACAAATGTAAAGGAAAGCTGGGAATATGAATTATCTTTTGGAGGGAAATGACATGTATGAAATGCCACGGAATGACCCTTGTATGAACTTCGAAAATCTGAATTTGTATGATAGGGGCTGTGAACGAGATAATTTGCGTACAAAATATTTTGTTCTAATTATGCCGTGACCGAAATGTCGACTGGATGAAAACATTGATGACCGAATTTTTTTTGGCTGAATTAGTTAACTGTGACCGAAAGTGTTGGACGAACTGTCCTATGGATGTGCAGTCCGGATCCCCCTATAACATATCTAATACAATTTCCAAAAATAAATTTTCCAAAATTTACATATGTGCAGATGTCATAAAAATCAAAAGGACACTATTGAGAAAGTAGATTTCGAGTATGTGGCAGCACGGATTCGAGATGGTCGAGTTCAACCACAGTTGGCACAACTGTTGCAATCCGTTTTTGATCGAGGGTGAATCCGTCAATAAAGTACTAATAAATATTTTCTCAGCCTCGCAGCAAAAGCACAAAGCTTTGTTTGTAGCGAAAAAATTATACAATGTACACCACCGACATGTTGTTGATGACTTCAAATGTAGGTACTTTTTTATTAATAAATTATCATGTTATATATTACAAACGGAACATGCTGACTTCTCAGACATATTTTTTTTTTTTTACTTATTACAGGATACAGGACTCACAATACAAAATGTGTTTTAAACGATTACATCCATACTTTCCTATACTTTTTAATAATAATTAAATGACTGAGCATTCACATTTGACAATTTACTTTGCAACTAGTAATAACAAAATAGTTTTTTTTTTGTAATGCAACGGCATTAATATTATTTGTAGATGTTAATCAATAATAGTTATTAATAAGTACTCGTACATATACACTTAAGATCTTTGGTGTTCCTCGGTGAAAATTCACATTCGCAGGGCACAGTGTGGCCTCGACGTACATAGTAAACTACTCAACCCCCCCTTCAAATAGGACACAGATGTGTCGGCAACTTGACCATACATAAAAGATGTTTATTTTTTGTTATTCATGGGAAATACAAATACAACGATTGTTTGGTAACAAAGTAACAACAAAAATTTGCACACGTTGTAGCGCCCAGGGTCTGAATCACTTTTGAAATGTGTTCCCCTCGTATAAGACGTTCGTATTATACACTTTTTTTTCTTGCGAGATTTAAGCATTAAGAGTTTCTGTCTCCATTATTTAATTTCGTAACCAACAATACGTATGTATACACTGAGTCACGGTTGAGGCACAGGTACAACAAGGACAGTCTTTTTGAGTTGCTTTGTTCCGAGTCTTCTGGCCCTTAATGTAGCAAGACTTGTGAACAACACTGTGTTTACACAAACAAGTAACACGATGTTCAGTACGTGCGTGTGGAAAACCATTTGTTCCATTTTCTCTTTAAAATTGTTACATTTTACGGTAAAAGTATCACCGACTTCCTTGCGAAGATCATCACATAAACACAGCATTTTTTGACGACTGCACCAAGGAACTTCACTGGCTTTTGAACTTCTTCAATAAAGTTCAAAAATTTTTACGAAATAAAATAAATGCATACTTTTCCCTGTCACCTTTTACAAAAAGTGATTTGTTTGTCCTTGTTAAGCTGCAAATATGTAAAGATACTGCTTGTCCCCGTACCAAAAATGTTCCTTGCAGCAAAGATCTGATTATTAATATTATTATTACCGTTGGGCACATAAAAAGTCTTTAGTGAAGTCCGAATCCGAAGTTTGCTTGACTTGGTACTTGAAAAACCACGCACGTATATAACAAGATAATTTAATGTGTTACGTATGGACAAATATGTGTGTAGCTACTACGTAAAGTACTTATTAGTAATAAAGTACAAGGCAAACACTCTATATGAAATATTTTACGCTCCTGAATAAAAGGCAACATTGTTGTAGCAATTATTGCTGTCTTCGTGGAATATTTCCACATCAGTACTTCTAACTCTATAGGCAAAGGACTTGCCTATCGAATTTACAATTACCACGAGTAAAAGATATCTGACACATTTAGTATAGAAACAGGTATATTCCCCAAAGCTACCGACTCTAGTTGTTCCTGATGTTCAAATCAGAATGTTCGAATGGAAAACTATAGGAACAATGAGGAAGAAAAACTTTTCAACTATCGATACAAAGTGGACGTAATTATGTTATAGTTCCATAATATTTCAATTAAATATCTGCAGAAAACTGCCGGTTCAATTTGGGTTGGAGGCAACAGGCAAGTTAGCCTTATATCGCGGAATGTGATCACGTCATACGTAGGTTCCAAGAATAATTGTGTAGCTAAATCGTTTGTTGATGTTTTGAGTCAGGGAGTTAAGGGCCTGTTCGGTGTGGTGTCTCGTAGTTTATTAAGTTGTGTGAAAAAAGCGTTTTAGTAAATAAAACTGGACTGTGTATGTGATAATAATATACTTAATATCTTCTTCCTGTATAGCAATATAGTGGGCTAGTAGCTGGTTTTTTCGTTTTTTTTATTTTTGTAACAATTACAATCCTATGGTATGTATGTAATTACGTGAATACCTAAAATATTAATTTCAACAATTCGGTACCCATTTTTGTTGTACCAGAGGGATTACTGTAAGAGGAATACAAAATAATGTACGTATACCCAGTAATACATACTTGAATGTTTCTGTAACAAATCCCAAAAAAATTAACGACGTAAGTAGGCTAAGCTGCTAATGCCAAGTACCACGAACTAACGATTGAGTATTCACTTGCAATCTTCCATTCTGTATGAAAGTAAATGAAAATAGGGAACGAATTCATTTAAGATGCCGCAGTTACCTAGCAAAATTGCTATGATTTAATTAGTGACGTCTTAAAACTTAAGTGCTAGGGAATCGTAAACCTGTACATTTTGAAAAGAAATTTGAAACCATCAATGCGTAAATACCCAACGAATTCTACAAACTAACAAGAAATAATTGAATATATTAAGTTTACATGTATGTATGAACTTGTACTTCAAACGGAGAACAAATTACTCGATGCCTTATGTTAATTATTTACTAGTCGTTAAATATCTCTTCCATTAATCCGATTGTTGGTTAATTTCAGGTAGACCTTAGCGTCGCACAAACACACACTAAAGAACATTAATGGTTATTGGGACGAAACTATTTTCTCTGCGACATCTGGTGGGAATATATCATAAAAGGGGGGAACTGTCCAGGCATCCCTGGATTGGGATGTCCAACGACTACAGGGTAATGAACTCTCGGTGGATGAAAACCTGCAGGAGCAGTTTGTCGAAATTGATTTACAATGCGATTGACATTATGTAAGAAGTTACCGCTGACTGATGCAGCGAAAAACAAAAGTAGACTTACCAGATTGTGGAAGAGGAACGTGTCCAGGGTGGGGATGTCCAGGACCTGGAAGATTGGGAGGAGGCACTGACTGGTTAGCCTGATGTAATTGAAGATGCTGGGGTTGATTTTGAACAGCTGACATGAAATTGGATAGGGTATTAATGGGATTCGGCTGAGAGGCCGATAAATTGTTTCTGGAAAATGGCGTGGGCGCGGAAACGCAGGCAGGTTGCGGCTGAGGCATTCCCGAGTAAGTAGCAACTTTGGTATTTCCTAACGAGGCACCTGATTTCGATTGCTGATCAGCAGTCATCTTGCGCATAACAGCGGTAGGGGTAAAAGCCGCCAAAACCGGAGTTGCACTTCTTTTTTGATTATGACCAACTTTATCATATTGCTGATCCACGACACGGCTTACCGAATGGGGTTGAATAACTTGAAAACCCATCGGATTTGGGCCTGAACAGAGCATGGCAATGAGTGTTGAAAAAGAAATCATTAAATCACAAATCACGTGCAAAGTGCAAGCCAATGACCTAACTTCAAATTCGAACAGAAATAAATACAATTACCTATGTTATTATTGGGCTGAGGTGGTCGCGGTTGAGCAATATTCAAGGCAAAAGGGTTGAATGGCATTCCTGGTGGTGGGCCTGATGAGGTCTTGGCGCTGCCTTTATCCTGAGACTCCCCTTCTGTATTTTGCGATCCAGTCTTACTGTTTTTGATAAATAAATCTTCCAACTGCAAACAATGTTAAACATAATGTTAATCTAAATTTTGAATGTCATAATGCTACATCCAAGAAATAAAACAATTACAAGTTTTTTAAACGCATTTAAATCCTCAGATTTTGGCTGCTCCTTTGGTTGCCCTGCAACTGGGAACTCGTTGTTACTATTGTTGTTACTACCACCGCTATTGCTGCGCAACAGAATATGCCGTAGTTCCGTTTCCATTCCCTTGATGACCTCGGCTTTTGAATCTACGAAATAAAGTTATTATTTCATATTCCTCATCTCGACAACTATCCCAGTAATTTTTAATTGTTTAGGAGTGTTGTTTGAATTGTTTATACCTGCAGGGGCTGCAGGAGCTGCCACCTTTGAAGCAAACAATGCCTGAAGGCTCAACGAGTCATTGCTCATTCTTTGGACTGACCCTTCTGGTTTTTCACGAATCTCTTCAGCGGCATGCTCGGAAGAATTCTGAAGGAAGAACTTGGAAAATCGAGATCCTCTTTCGGGTTGCGCATTTGGTTCCTGAACATGACAGTTCGTTTGAATAAATGACAAACAAGTCGTGTAACAAGACGTAATTTAAACCGTGAAAGTTCGAGATTTTATCAAACATACCGAAACCGGGAACAATTCTGTGATGTGATCAAATTGAAGGATAGTATCAAAGTTAAAGTCCATCTTCTGTGGGTCTTCCGGTAGTGTATTTACGCTACTGCTGACAGTGTTGCCGACTGCATTATCGTCTGAAGGCGTCTCACGTACTTGATCATTGTTTTCGTAGTAGCCTTTAACAGGAGCTCTTCCAAGTTCCCGCCTTTCATCATCATGAAAACCATGTAATTCTATCGTTTCATCTTGGGAAGTGGGACCACCTAGAAACATTTGAACAAATAATTGTTACAACGTTTCCAAAAATAACATTCGGCATGGATTAAGTTGACGTTTTGCACCTGAAAACCATTCTGGTTCTAAATCTTCCTCTGGATGATGTCTGTAATGACCGTGTCCCCTGTTATCCCTATCCATGTTTGAGCCCCCCCTACGTATCCAATTATTTTCGGCTTCTGACCCCGGTCCCCATAGACGAGAAGGTTGATTGCGGTTCTTGTTGTTATTGTTTCGTGTATTTCTACCGGCAGAATCTCTTTCCCGTTTGATTTGCTCGTTAGAGTCAAGTCGTACATTGTTACTATAACGGAAGTTATTATTCCGGTGAAACGCTCTGAAATTAAAATTCACACTTCAGGTAAGAACTATTTGTCCAAATGCGAAAGTTAAAAATTCGCACTAGTATAATTACCTATCGAAAAGGTTCTTGGAATTGTCGTCGTTCTGGAACGGGTAACGGTTGTAGGTATGGTTTGGTGGGAAATGGGCTGGCGACAAATTTGGGGCGCAACCACTGGCAAAATTTCCACTTTGAGGTCGCAGACTAATGTTGTCTTCAAGTTCTTTGCGGCCGTTATTGTCTTTCCTACTAGGTCTGAATAAAATTCCACAACGTCCCGTCATTTCCACTAGCAAGACTTTGACATTACAACTTGGGCGACAATAAAACAACATCAAAGATGAGAAAGCAACTTACGCGACATAAAGAGTTGCAAAAGGACTAGTCCCCAATCGAGCAATGCTTAGTGTGCATTCAAGGTTTGGCAACGGATTACGTGGCTTTCGAGAGCAAGCAGGATGACGAAAACATTCTATTAGAAACTCCTGAATAACGAGAACATTCGGTATAATGCCATTTCAAATTTACAGCATTTATCTGCAAAAATTTACATATTCATTAGACATGGAAGTATTGCAAATAATTTTGCAGTTCCCACGTCAGTCGATGTTTTCTACAAACAATTGCTACTTACCCTGGAGTATGTTATTCGTCGACGTTTGGACTTGCAAGAATCTAGATCATCAGATTCTTCTGTTTGGTTTTCAGTCTCAAGGCAATGAGAAAGACATTCAGGTACTAAATCCTGAACTTCATCAGTCACATTGTCGCTAACAGTCTCCATTATCTATACAGCTAACTGGAAAACAAACAGAAATACAACAATTAGAATAGTAAATTCATATCATAATACGGATGATTGTGACTGTCATGTTATACAGCAGTGCAAAAGGTCACGCTAGAAATGCAACGATGGGCTAGTTCTTTATTCAAACGACTATACGAGATATGTCTTTGACCTTCGACTATGCAGACTTTCCTTTGTTTTCAGCAACTACGCTGCAACGAATTTAAATATTCTTGATCCTTCATGCTAATTCTTTTCTAAGATTCCAATACATCCTATTGCAGCAGAAACACCGTGGGCGGTATGTAACCGCATGTAACAGGTCGTGACCTCCAAAAGGTCAATCACCAAAACTTTTTCAAAAGCAGGAAAATCATCACAAAGTAATTTTCTGTTGAGCAAAAATCATATCACATGATTTCATCATGCCCACTGACTGAACAATCAAAAGCCAGGTGTGCGCCATTATAAACTTGATGAACTTCAATGAACAGGAAACTTTTTGAACGTTTTGAACATTTCCACCACTTACTTGCCTACACATCTAATTGTTCCTGCTGCATAATGCAATTGCAATCCCTATATTTACCACGTTCTAAAGCCCCGTTAGCCCATGTTTAAATCGAATGCAACCTATTTCCCCCTAACTTCGCTTTGGGATATACATTATGTCTCGCAAAAAAAAAGAGACTTACCTTCTACAATTGCTAAGAGAACCATAAACAAATAAGTTAAGTTATACTCTCACTCTCACTGTACAAAACTATTTATAGCTTCACGGATGCAATGTCACTGTAACGTTCACAATGAAAGGGGGATGCAGCACAAGGTAAAGTGTAAAAGGTAATAAGTTTAATAAAATAAACTTGTTTTTTCAGAAGACGGAGAGAGAACAAGAGAAAATAATTTTAAATTTTCTTTTATTTTTCTATATGGGAGGGAAGACACGAAACACACACACTGGAGAAAAGAAGTGAAGTTGGAGAGAATCAGAGAGAGAGTGAAAGATTGTGAGCGGCTCTGGAAGTTTACGGAGGTTCCTTCCTCCGCACGAACGAAACAAGAACGCACTTATCCACACCATTGGATAAGTGCGGCCTCGACTCCTCCCCACAACCGACCGACGACTCTCAATCTCTCTCTCGCTCTCTCTTACAGTATCAGTATACATAGTTGTAAAAGAAAAAAAAGAATAACTTGCTTTGGTTCACGTAAAAGACGAGGGTTACTGGTGGGCTTTCCATCACATATACATATTCGAATACAAAGAATTGCAATTACCTTACAAATGTAACCTTAAAATCACAAAGAATTAAAATTGACATACAAAATTACCTTAAAATTATAAAGAATTTTGTCCCCTGCTAAAAAAGGCATCACCCCACCATACATCTTCAGGGACCATCTCGTACAAAAAAAAAGGAAAACATTATTAACTATTCTAGTGTATAAAAAGGTATTTTTCAGTCCAGCCACTGATAAAGTGTTGATATGTATAATATTTCATAGGTCACAGACACATTACATTACTAAAAGGAACTCAGTGATAATAATACTATGTATTCAAATTAATGGTGTTGTTCTTTTAAGTTAAACGAAAAAGATATTGATTTCATTTTGACTCGCGAGAGGGGGGTTATTGAGGCACCAACTTGGCAGGTCCTTTGGAACGCAGAGAATATGACTTCCGATTGTCATCCATTAGTTTCTTTGGCATTTTCGGTGGCACTTTGGTAACTTTAATGGCCTTAGAGGGTCCAGATTTGACAGTCTCCGTTTTGGATCGGACGTCTTTAGTATCCGCTTTCGCCTTCACTGGCACCAATTTTTCAGTAGAGCCCATGCCTTCATCTGACGCCGATCCCTCATCGCTCTTGTTGGTGTTGCTGTCGGATTCATCACCTATGAAGAAATTATTCAGTACAAGGTGTCAGTTAGTTTAGTTCAAACTATTTGAATTGGATTAACTAATCCCTTGTTCCAAAATTAATTCCAGAATTATAAACTTACTCAGATCAGGGTTTTTAATTTTAGCCGATTTGAGTCCGTCTTGTGCAGTTTCCGTGTCGGATGAATCAGATCTTCGTTTCATAGCTGGCTTCTCCTTATCCGAGATTTCTTTCTCATCATCTTCATCCGAACTGATTTCTGTTAACGAAGGAATTCGATTGTTTATAAACACACATCGTTCACTCTCAACTTTTACACTTTTACACGTTACATAATAAATCGTGTACTACCTCGAGATTTAACCGGTTTCACTTTGGATTTGGCTTCACCCTTCTTAAGAGCGCCATTCTGTTTATCCCCCTTCTGAGCAGTAGCAGTTTTGTCTTTCCCTTTGGTATCAGCTAAAAGACCAAAACCAAGTCATACATACTTAACACCGCACACATACTTAAAAATAACGTTTGAAATGACAATGAGTTAAAAGTAAACATACCCCGTTTTGCCTTGCCGACCACTTTATCGCCAGCTTTGAGGCTTTTCTGAGATTCTCCAGCAGATTCCTTACTATCACTTGGACTTGGGGTGGATTTTGAAGTCAAGGCTTCCCCATTCTCTGGTTGTCCCATGACAATATCAGTATCGCTTCCAGTCAATTCATCGGTGAGGGCGTGCGCGTCACCATTGGATGATCCTTTCTCCATTGGTTCACCCACCTGGACTTTCTCCTTCTTGCCTTCTACACGCATACAATAACCACAACATATATAATGAATCTTTGACATGGACACTACTGGAGTCTTCATCCCTGTCAACTATAAAAAATAAGATCCCAAGATAATGACGTACCTGCTTTCTTCTTCAGAACCTTGCTAGGACCTTCACCTTTGGCTTTGCCACTTCCATTTGCAACCCCTTCCTTCTTGTCCAGTACTTTGTTCTCCTTCTTCACTTTGCCCGCGGATTCCAGTTTCCTCCCTGACGTCCCTGACGCGGACTCCGGGACCTTCTTCACAACTCTCTTGGTGACCGGCTCGGCTTTCCCATCCGGAACCTTGGTTTCCTTATTCCGAACTACTCTTGTCTCTTTCTTGCCCTCCATGACCTTGTTTCAGGTTTTCAAAAAAAAAAATTGAGAAAATCTCTGGAAATTTGTTTTCCAGGAATATAAAGGGTGAAAATGCGCGGATTTAACGAAGAGTACAAAGAAAATCGACAAAAAGGCCACGAGGTGAGAGGGAACGCGGGGCCGAGGAAGTATATGGAAGGTCTGTTAGTTAGGGAAGCGCACAATTGGGAATGAGAAATCCAGGAGCAAAAGTTCTCTCTCTCTGGGCTCTTTTTGCCTATACGTTCCTATAATATTTACCACGCCAGTGGGAGAAAGAAGGCGGAAAGCTGTCTCTCGGCCTTTCCCTTACCCTTTACAAGGTTTACAATACGAAAAGGAAGTATTATTTTTCTTCATTTATTCCCCATGCCCCCACCATAGAAGTCTGAAAGTGAACTATATTAAAAATACTTGTGTCTGTGTTGTGTGTATTACTTACAGATATTTTGGGTTCCCGTGATTCTCGTAGTTTCCACGTTTTTTTTACGGGTTTATTATATAGAAACAAAATATAGAGGTTTACCTTTATACTTTTGTTTTTTTTCCATGGTTAAAAGTGAACGAATTTGACTTAATCCATTGCTTTTCAACGAGAGTGTTCGAATTAAATTACGGGAATTACGTAAGAAGGTAAAAAAAAAAGAAGTAGACCTCTGGTAATGGCAGCTACGAGACGACTTCAGAAGGTAAGGAGGATTACTCATGATTTTAATTGCGTTGGTTTAGAAAAAATATGGTGATTTTGTGGGGTGGTAAATTGAGGAGGGGAAATGGGATGTCCGGATTGGAAGGATTTCTACCTGTTTTAATCCTAAGTGTGGTTTGATATACTTTACTGTAAATGGTAACTTAGCCAATCTTGTACGCTGCCTACTCCTTGGCGATTGTTTCTGTAAAAAGATAATGCTAATGTCGTTTAAGGTAGTGTTGATGAGACATGAATGAACGTATTTTAGATGGGCATAGGTTCGAGGAAATCAAGAAGTCATATTGTGAATGAGAGGAAGTAGGTTATTTGCATTTCGAAGGAAAACTACAATGTTTTTTTTGGCTTACATGTGTGTTTTAGGAGCTGCAGGATCTTCGAGCTAGTGGTATCAGAGCATTCAGAGATGTCCAGGTGGATGAGTCGAATATACTTTATTGGGTCGGCTTGATCGTACCGGTAAGTTCCCAATGATTCTTTTTCAATTATGTTAAAATTTTAGATGTTCTTGAGCAGACAGAGTCCAATGATGAAATCATTATCCATGTTTTAAGCGTTGGATCATCAGAAATTGGTAATCATGGTAGCTTTTGCTAATATACAGTGCGGCGGGCATTTCAATTCGTGTTATGGGGTATATACGAGTATCGGATGTGTGGTTTGGTTTAGATTTAGAATTTGAAGAGCGTAATTAAATAAATGTTATATATTCTGTGTTTTCTAGGACAATCCCCCATACAACAAAGGTGCCTTCAAGATTGAAATCAATTACCCCGCAGAGTATCCCTTTAAACCACCAAAAATAGTATTTAAGACAAAAATTTACCATCCGAATATAGACGAAAAGGGACAAGTGTGCCTTCCCATAATTAGTGCCGAAAACTGGAAACCAGCTACTAAAACGGAACAAGGTAACGCAATTTTTGATTGGTGCGGTATTACGAATAAATATTTATTTATGCTAATGGAGAAACAGAGTACCTGGCTTTGGCTGATTAGTTGCTTTGATTGTTCGAATGATCAGCGAACTTTTAAATATGGAATGTTTATGAACATGTTTTCAGTAATCCAGGCGCTGGTAGCACTAGTAAACGATCCGGAGCCCGATCATCCTTTAAGAGCGGATTTGGCCGAGGAATTCGTGAAAGATAAAAGAAAGTTCATTAAGAATGCAGAGGACTTCACTCGTAAACATAGTGAAAAACGACCAGCGGATTAGTTTAAATGATTCAGTTATTTGTCAGTTTGATTAAGTTATTGTCAGAAATATGATATATCTGTTGTACGTCAATATTGCATCATACATATTTTTCATGTTATAATGCTGGTAATATTTTATGATAATGCAGAGAGTATATTCGGTCACGCTATGCTAAATTCCAGTGATATTTACTACTACAATATGTAATTGTACATACATAATCACATATATAAATGCTAAGTTATAATATGTATAACATGTAATAACTAAAAATTTCAAAATGAGTTGATATTTGTTCCGATGTGATAAAAGTTATTAATATTACTAATGGAACACTAGAAAAATTTAACTTTCAAATTCATCTTTATTTATAATTTTTTGTGATTATAAGATCCTTACAGTTTATTAATGTACATAAACATGAGTTTTTAGGAGTGCTATAACTACAGGGTCGTCTGTCGATTTCGCATCACATTCATGCCCTTTCCGCCGTAGCTGTTTTAGATACATAGCTGTGGTGACGAGCGTCATCTGTGGGTGTTCTCTTATTTTGACTTTCTTTTTATCTTCAAATTTTTCGTACTATTCATGTTCTTTGGGGTGTTTCAGTTTTTGCGGCAGGAAAAGCTGTTTTGTTAAACATTGTCACTGGCACTTTTTAATTGTATTTATAACACTACAGAAATACAAAGTTCTATCAATCGTACCCGTGGTATGGTAGCATATGTATACATAAATTATTCCTCACAGGCTTTTGAACAAATCACATAACACAAGGTTTTTTTTGTTTTCTTTAGATGTTAAATAGCATTCACTTTGTCATAAACCCCAGGTTTAAGTAGCGATTTATACTATTATATACCTTAATACCTTATAGGTCAGGCTTATGGAACAACAAAGCGAATTCTAGATAACACTCACACATACACACGTGTTAGATGGTTGAAGAAAGTAGTACGTACCGATACTTCCATTTTTTGTATATGCATTTCTGGTAGTGGAAGACTAGCATATTAACAGAAAGCAGACAATCAAACTGTTACTCAGTCGTTACGTTTTATTAGTTTTAACGTGAGAAGTACATATAATTGGTTATTTAATTATATTAACGTCGACGTTCCTTTTCTTTCTTTTCTGACTTTACTGGAGCGTTCAAATCACAAGCATTAAACGTTGTTTTTCTGTTTTCGTTTTAAAAAATAAAACAAATTCAATTTAAGTAGGCATTTGAAATGTCCCCAGACATCACCTGAAGGCATGCACACATGTTTTCTTTTTTATTTCTCTCCTCGTCCATCAAAAATTTCTCTATATAAAAATTTTTGTCAGACGCGCAAAAAAAGTTTGATGGAGTCCGAGAAAAAAATACGGTGAATAATGAAGATTGTAAGACACCTCTATAAGGCTTCCGCTACATTTATAATTAGATCATATAGAAAATACACTTTCATCCAGCGAGTCAAGTGATTGTATGTTTTTCTGGCATGTAGGTAATAGTATGTGTGGACAACGAAAAAAATGTTCGTTTACGGAAGAAAGGGCAGTCATGGGATTTTTTGACGAATTCAGTACCAAACGAACCCATAGATTGTTTGCCACTTTTTTTTTCGCGACGTAACAGTTTTATTGTTTGTTTTGGTTTTTTACAAATCCTTTTGGTATTTATTATTCGCCGGTTCAAGTTGTAATAATGTAAGGTCACAACAGTCACTAAATATTAGGTTGAAATTTGAGGTATGAAAAGTCCTCTTTTTTCTCTGGTTTCTTTTTCTCCTCAGTTTTATACTATTCTGACCCGACCTCATATCTATCTATTCCCCTTTCGTTTTTCTGAGTTTTTAAATATAATATAGGTATATATATATAGAATTATGTACCAAATAAATACATACATGTACTTACGCTTTACATACAATACATACACAACTACTTTAGTTCTTGTAGCGTTTTCTTTTAGGATGTTCGCATTTTGCTTTTAACCTCGTTAACACTCATATTGGTTTACAAAGCATTAAACTAACATCCGTAGGACATGTTTTTTTGAGTTTTAAGTTATGTATAAATTGTGATGGAGTGTAATCAGGTGAGAACGAGACGCAATGTTCACAATAAATCACAAATAACCTACAACATTGCATCGCTAAAAACTGTAATAAATTATGTACATACAAGGTAGTTTTCACCAAACTGTGTCCCGGTCTTAGTATTTTTTTCAAGTTTTGTCATTACTAAAATTTTATTACATTTACAATATGTATATAATCAGTTAGTATATCAAAAAACATTTTTTTATTTGCCGTAACTTGTGATGATTTTTTAAATATAAATTAATCATCGGGCTTGCTATATATGATTTTTTACAAGGAATGTTTTCTTAAAACCATTCCTCGTAAATTTTATTTGTATATTTTTTGTACACACGTTTGTTTGGTGTGTTTTGTCCAGTTTTGTTGCCCACACTCTTAAAAAGTTGGTTAAAAAATTATTGAATGTAAAGGCTAAAAACTAACTCCAGGCTTCAGTTATTTGCAGAATACATCAGTCACACACTTTTACTCGTACATCCACTCAATCATACGCACTACGCACTATACTCACAAAGAACCCAAATCAATCAATAATATTTCTTGACCTTGCTCCACACACATTCAAAACTTAGCACTCCATCACATGCATTAAAATATTTATAATAAAAATAATAATAATTACTTAATTATATTAATCATAACGTGTTACTAAGTCACAGAACTTTATATTCATCAGGCATTATGCGTGTAGCATTTCCAAAAATCGTTTGCTCACGAAACCCTGGCTGATACTCATAAAATTCCGTAACTTTAAGCAACACGTTCTGTCGTAGTAAAATGTGCTTATTAATCAGTACACATTATATTTTTTAATAATATTCAGTCGTTCAAAAAATTCAGGTCGATTTTTTATTAATGTATGTTTATATATCTATAGAGGACATTGTGGGTAATGTAGCATGTATAGTATAGACGATGATATTTTTTTTTTTTACTTCCCGATGATCTTGAGCCATTCTTTCAAACACTCTGCAGTAGCATTTCCATGTTTATATGTATATGGTACAACGCAATACAAAGTAGTTAAACTGTAGTTACATTTGTATTATAATTAACTAATCCTGTTATGATGCCTGAAAGTATCATTGTTTCACTGCATTTCCGCATATCATCCAATTTGATAGGGGCTCTTGGGAACTGTCGAAATTTAAACGGCTGAGCTTTGATTGTTACTTTCTTGTAGACCTTCAGTTGAGTCATGAGACCAGCTCCCAGAGCATTCCTGCATACTCCTGAATCCCTAAATTTTTGTGGGTCATATTACGCTAACCGTTGCCCAGAAAAGAGCTTGCGTTTGATTCCGCTTGAACTTCTTCGTTTGTATCAATACAGGATTGCAACAAATAAGGCTGTGGGGATATTTGTGTGAAAACTCTCTCACCCTGTACCCCTATCTAATGGATACACTTTTTATACTAAAGCGCACTGCGGAAAATTCCGGCAGGATTCCAGGCCTTTAATTTAAGGATGAACATTTGACGTATACTTTCACTAACATATCGTTGTGTCAAAACTCAGAATCACCAGTTATGTAACGTGTAATTACAAATTCGAGAGCTTTCATGAGCCTTCACTTTTTATTTTAATGTGTACTAATACCGGAGTACAGCATTATTGAGTGCAAGAGCTTTTATACAAATTTTTAAGTTTGAATGTCCAAGAGTACGGAGACTTGAAGGCGTATTAATTATACTTGTATGTATATAAGTATGTATATATCGATTCGATCGCTTTTATGGACACACACATGATACCATTTGTGATCTTGTAGACAGTCGTCGTGTGGAATAGTCAAAGTCAGATTACGAAAACGTGACGGATGCCTCGATGTCACAAATAAATAATAGTTATTATTATAACATAAAGCATTGTAACATCAATCCCAGAGTTTGGAATATTTTCTTATATCTACATACAATAATTTATAATAATTACATCGTAGGTGCAGGTGTCAACTGCAGGATTTATATTAAAATACAGTCACAAAAGATTAAGTTACCTGACTTTAACCATTATTCATGTGAAGAAAGTTTTATACACTCGACACTTTTTTCTTTGGAAAGCTATGAAGTTTATGTAAGTCAGCTACTTATATTGGCCAAGGATGTTGTTGATTATGGGCAACTTCAACAACAACCGACACTCCAACCTGTACTCGAAAGGTAAAACATTTTTCACAGTACGCTCCAATGTAGAAACGGCGAAAAACCATCTTTGGCATACTTACAATTCTTGCACAACAACACTGGCTGGCTAAAATTATCTGCTTAAGTTAATAACTTTACTTATACACATTGTACTCACTGACCCTAAATTTATAGGTTTCATTTCCTGGTTTTGGATTTAACTGTAATTTCAACCTTTGGTTCGGCGAAACCGAATTGTAAAAACCGTCAGTAAAATTCTAAATGACTTAATTTAGATTTGTTAGGCGAATCTCCCTAAAAATCCTGCCTACCTTAGTACATTTACATGCAACTCAAATCATTAGTTTTTCCTTCGAACATATCAAGATTAACATTTTTCGTATAATGTGTAAAGGTGCATGATACATAGATGTACAATCAATTCCGCATGAATTTGTATTACAGATTCCATGTTGTCGGCTATTAAAAATGCTTCTACCAGGTATAAAAACTTAAACGCTACTCCAAAATCACAAGTTCCCGTTTTTGCTGCAACGAAGTATTAAGACACGCTTTGTGATGAGTTTTTTTCTGCGAAGAGGAGAGATGCTTTTAATGTAGGCTTTTTCGAATTTTTTGTGGTAATAAAGATATTCTCAATCTCTTTAGTTTGTTCACTTTGACCGACTGAAAAAGCTGGTAGGGCACACAAATCGCAAAAGATTCTTGAATGTTTCTGCGTAGGCCTGTGTTGGTATCATCGGTTCCCAACGTTGTCATCCGAAATTTTGTGGCTGGCGGAGTGTTGAGTGTTCAAATGAGTTAGTTGTAGTTTCAGCAATGTAACAAATTCTTCTGAGTTTAACATCGACTAGACCTGTCATTTACACATCTTATCTTCATCATAATACTGACCCATTTCTAACTTCGCACTGCTTCCCCCGAGAGTGGTATTGTTCAACACTGAAAAACCTGTGAAACCCAGATTTCAATTCAATTTTTTGAAATTGTCCGTTCAAAAAAATTCTTAAAATTTCCGCATTTTTTCTTTTAAGTTGACAAGTAAGTAGAGCATGCTGCACCTTTTCCGGAATTGTTAACCATGTTGACATAACTGGCACCTCCTATAAACCGAAACAAATAAAAATTATGAGTCAGGAGAGATTATTTTGTTTGAATACAAACTACTGTTTTTACACGGTATGTATAATACCTGAATCTAAACTATCGTATGATCAAACATAATGACATCAAGAAAATAATTGTGCTTACGAGAAAAATACTTACCTATCGGGGAATTCGCAGTTTTCTCAACTGTAATTGCCGCTAAAGGAGAGGAGCTGAGTTTGGTTGTTGTTACAAGGCTTATAGGACCCGTCCCCGAAATTCCATTAACTCCATTTATTTGACCAAATATTTTATTCGCTGTTAGCTTTTTCCCTGCAAAAATAGTAACCAATGTTAAAAAAAATTCGTCAAAACTGGAAGCAAGCAAGCATAATCGTTCACTTTGAATTCAGGTTGCGTCATCACAGATGTCAATGCATACATATGCATTTGCTGCGTACTATTACTTACTTAATCTGCGACGGCTTATTACATTAAAATATTAAACACAAAAATATGATTCTCTTCTGAGATGAAATTATAAAAAATTCTTGAATATTTGTTATATTAAAGTCGCGCTTGAACAGCTAAAATTTAGTTGAGAAGAACGTAAGCGTTGCATACTAATTACTAACCTATATGGCAGTTGTTAACTGTGAGAGATACAGGGTGTTGAGAATCACCCGAGTCCTCAAGCTCTACGTCGCTTTTGGACATTTTATGGAAATCAGAAACAGGGCTGTGGGAATCACTCTCCGAGGACCGGTGGTTATTGACCTGCATGTCCACAGATTCAGCTTCAGCATGAACGACAGAATTACTACCCTCCACTTCCACATCCAGTTCTTCCGGAACCATCGCTTGCCAATCCAAATGATCCCATTTGCCCAGCATATCTTTCTTTAATGTGGAAAGACGTTGCTGGAGTGAAATCTTCTCACGGGCCAGCCGTTCCATTTCATGCTCGTATTCACGTTCTTTCCTTTTTAAAGTCTGTCCAAAAAAGAAAGAATAATTACAAATTTTAGGCTAATGATACACATGGTTTTTCAAAAACAACCTGCCAATAAAAGTAAATGCTGGAGGGTTAAAAGATAGTCATAATCCTGTGATAACCCTCATCCGTGGATACAAACTACACATGTTTTGACCATATTATGCTATTGGATTAGAGCGGTATTGATCGTAACAAATTTGACAAGATAAAAAAAACAAGTGACGGGTACCACGGAACTTTTAAGGAAGACTTGCACCGCCCCTGAGCACAAGCCACTTCCAAAATTGTAATATGTAATTACATTAAGCATAAAATGGTTAAGACTCTCACACCGACAGTCAGCAAGTACACTCCTCAGTTGAGTATATATCCATGTCTTGTCTGTGGAACAATACTAGCATGTACCGGAAGAATGCCAATTAGGTATGAAGTATAGCTATCAAATGTATTGGTATGCTTCGCAGTGTGGTAAAAAAAAAATCTTCCACATCATTATTTGGTAACTAAAAAGTAAAGAAAATTAGCACTAATCATCTCCCCGCGGCGTGTCCTTTTTGAACTTCAGCAGGTGGAAAGTCAACCTGGGACGACTGGAGGTAGAAAAGCAATCGATGTGACTTGTTGTGCGCGTTCCAACCAGTACTTATAAAGCAAAATGTTCAGCCACGAAATCATTATCTTCGCATGAAAAAATTTTTGGGCGTAGGTCAGTCAACATCGTACATGCACTCTCACGCTCCTAAAGTCTATGTCGTTCAACTGCCACCACCACCGCACCACCAGCGACTACTTGAGGCAAAATTCTTTAAATCAGTATGATAGACTTTACTTTTCATATCCCTACCTGCACACCATACAAAATGTAAGTCCATACCAAAAAACGCGTTTGTAACTGACTCGTTTTCTTCCACTAAATGCTCAAAAGGTGATTGCATGGAAGTGGTAATAAAACCATAACTCAAAAAAAAAAAAAGAAGCAATGCTCAAGACCTACAAAACAAAGGCTTAAACAAGGCACACATGATTCATGTGAAGATAGACATTGCATATGGTATGTAATATGTTGTTCTTATGTACATACGTTTGCTTACACCAGCATGTACTGAGAGCACATGAAACTACACACTTTGTACATTCAGTGATTTTTTATGAAATGGAAGATACACTCGTACTACGTACTCGCACATGTAAATACTGGGCGGATTTTTTTTTGTAGCCCGGCCTCTCCTCTGAGCATAAGTGTATTATTTACTACAACCACAACACCTGCACGCCACGTCATCGAAAATCCTTTAAGTTTTATGACACTGTAAAATGAGAAGTCTACACACTGTCATCTACTTAATCCATGCTTTTTCTTTCTTTTTTTCAAAAAAAACTTTGAGTGAAATCTATTTCCGAGAGTCCGGGTAAGTACGTATTTAAAGTTGAAAGATACAACAATAAAACTTCCCATGCTTGTTCAAAGGAGAGACATTCATTGGACAATAATGGGTGATACTATTACATGCATATACGTATGTATGAGTATGGTGTACTTACAGCAAAAAACCTTTCTTATTTGCGTGAAACACATTTGTGTACGACACAGCCGCTCCATTTTTAATCCTATACAAACACCTTTTCTCGTAAGCATAACTATTGTTGGTTTGTATGGAAGTAGTGCATTTAAGTGGTTGATTACCCGGCTTATAATATATAAGAAATTAAATGCTGTCGCAAATGATGTCCCTACAAGCGTGTGGCTGATGCATTTGCCAATATAATCACTAATCACACACCGGCGGATATTATGACTCAAAAATTCAAAGCACAGCTTGCTGAAAACGATACTTACCAAAAACATACGCGACCTACATTAATTGCTCATGAACCAAATATAATAGTATGATGAGAGAAATTATCAATAATCCATTTTTTCACCAGTTTTACCTGACAGATATGTGCATACGTTCAATCGTTGAAGGAAAGCATAAGCTTATAAATTTCAACTTATGCAATGTGCTACAATAATAAGCGAGCGATTTCTTTTGACTATGTTTATATTAACTATCCAGAGCGTAAGAGACGTAACTTCCCATGAAATATTTTTGTAGTAAAAGCAAGTACCGTAACATATGTATATAAATATAACCGACAATACTGATTTTATTCTTACGTGCTTCTGCCCTAAACCTAGCTCAAATGTTAGTGAAGCTATATCAGTCACGATCACATCGATCACTTTTATTGACTTTTGGAGTATAACTATACACTAACGTGTGCGTATACGTAATGTATAGCTACGTGCAAGTAACTTCAGGAATACACTAACAATAGTGAAAGGTTCTTCAGTTACCCCAAAAGCCCAAGTCTACTCTTTTCAACAACGAAACTATGCATGAATTTATCTGTCCCTGAAATGGGAGCTTATACAAGCATCTGAAATTAGATAAACACACGTCGTGCTAGGCAACGGAGAAAATGTGTCGTTATAGCTTACGTACACACACACACACACTCACAGGCATATATTGCGGGTAAGCATATTGTGTTATTAATTCATAACCCATCGGTATACCCGTATGTCATACAGACAGCGAAAACAAAATTTGCCAATCGATACAAAAGACAATTGTGTCACAAAGTCGAAGCCGAAAGGATAGGTCGGCTCCTCACTTGTTACCCGTACTACAACCAGGGCATCCTCAACATAACTTTCTAGAACTGTGGTCAGTGCTGGCCTTGGGTGTAGCACCTACTTCCGATGTACAAAGCTCACAATCAAGGAATATAGCTTCTTTTGTCAACGTAGTTCGTCCTCTGGTCGGTGTGCACAGGTGCGTATACACATTACACACTAAATACGTGCTCACTGCTCATTCTTCACAAAGGTGCTTCTACCTGTTTTTCCGTTTTTGTCCATTTGGCTATTATTCGCTGGACAATTTATTTGTTTTGTTGGAGCTAACCTACATATATCCATATATGTATATACTATACTTTCATAATTTGTAGGCGGATTTTCTACTTTTCTAGGACACTAATACAACGATATTCACCTCATACTCCTACCCAACGACTACCACTTTCCCCAATTGATCCCTAATTGCATTCATCATACAAAACATGACCGTGGAAAGTACAGATAACCATTTCATGAGTGGATTTAACCTTGTTCTGAAGATTCAGACACCTATCTGTGTAGTAACTTCCGCTAATTTATTTACTGTTCTTCTCCATTACAAGATTACGCAACATTTATTCAATGTGCGGACAGGACTTATACTAATGCAAAACTTACAATAACGACATGCCTCCAAATGCTTTTTCATTCTTTCTCCCAAAATGCTTTTCCCAATTTGTCTTTATAATATCTCCTTTACAATGTACTCCTTTTATTGTTTCGTGTATTCAACTAACTCTAAACGTAAAAAAAACGCACACAAAAAAGTATCTGCTTACATAAATATATTAACTCGCCTTCTTCATGATATGCAAAGAGAACTTGAAAGCAACATTTCCCAGTGCCCATACAGAAAATGCTACGTGTCAATTCGCGTAACTGCCGACTCCCAACACTTTTCGAGTGTATGAAGACGAAGAAGCATAAACGTCACTTTGTTACCACTCTTCTCCACTAACCTTTCTCATTTCACCGTCTACATCAAGAGGCAGAAAAAGGAGGAGGTGCTTTACGGGTATGTGCCGTAAAAGTCAATGTAAGTAAAAACTACGTACATGGTATGTGTTGTATATATGGTAATGTGCAAAAAAAGGTTTGAAGCCTGGGAGGAAGGAAAAGCAAGGGGAGAGTCAGAGAGAGTGAGTGTGTGTGTGTTCGTGTGTAGAAAAAAAAGATATGCAACGTTTACTGACCCTGTACACTCACACTTACTTTGTGTCTGCGTGTGTGTATGAAAAAAGGAATGAGCCAACAACATCTCTGTAGGAAAAGGCATGTGTTTAAAAAACTTCATCCGTATATACTTCTTCCAATGCATGTATGTGTATAACACACATGTAAACGTAATATGAACACATCAGACCAGCTTAACTGCTCAAGTATCTACCCAATACATATGCTTCACAGTTATCTTTAGGTACTAACTCCCCAACATTGTTTTTTCTTCTTTTTCAAATACACACAGACAAGAGAATGGTTCAAGTAAAGTGTGACGACGTATGCCAATTCTTTTCGAATCCTCTTCCATCCCCTGAACTGTCAAATGAAGCATTCCTAAGCCTATGCCCCTGTAGTAATCATGGAGAACAGAAAAAATACTCAGTTGTTTATATAGCATTCGAAGTATCAGAAATACTATATACTACGCAAACACGTTACTTCCCTCATTCAATCTCAAATGTCACACTGAAAGTCATGAGTTGCAGCGAATAAAAAACAAGTGGTACGGTAGCAACGTTTGCTCAAAAATCTTTTACACTGAATTTTCCTTCAGTTCATCATCTCACGGGCGGCGATATCCAAGAAGGCATACCTTGTCCACGACCGGATGACGTAGCATAAATTACTTTGATTGTTTGCAAGATGCTTCCATACATGGTTCAGGAGTAATATAATAATACGTGAGGATTCGTACCCACCTATGTGAAAATACAATACGATAGCCCAATGGTACCACGAGAATCTCTTCGCACACGTACAAATAATGTGCCTCCCTAATTCTCCCTTAATACCAGAAGTAATTAAATGTGAAGATGAACGAACTCAACAACCATTATGCTCACATACTTATATAGGTATACTACTTTTTCACAAACATGCATGTGCCAGGAGTACATCTTGCAAGGAAGTTGGCGTCGTAGAGGCGGTGAAAATAAAGCATTATTAAAATCAAATCAAACAACAAAAACCAGTTGACGGTGATACCAAAACAAGCACCACCAAAATAATTATTACATTACTGCCGTCACATGCCTTGTTTTCCCTGTATATGAGTATTCAGCTGGGATGCCATACACTGATTAATGTATCGAGAATAATAATACACACAGTGTCATGAAATGCGTTGCACCAGGCAATGGAGGACAAACCGATGTTGTTCATAGTAGCAGGAAATACGTTTTTGCCTCCTAAATTGTTAATAGGACCGATTACATGTAGAGGACAAATGACAAACAAAACCCAAGTAAATCTACCTGAATGTGACGGAGGGAACTCCTCAGTATTGCCAAATTTGAGATCTTGCGGTCTTCAAAAGCGGGGAGTTGACTCTTGAGAAGCTCGAAACACTCCTTTAAATGTGCTCGTCGATTCTTCTCCAATTTGTTATGAACCTCTCGCGTTCCAGAATTTCGATTGCTCAGACTGGTGTTATTACTAGATGATACAAACAAATGTCAGCATGGCATAGACATCCGAAATTCATATATGAGTCAAAGCGAATTACATATGCATGCAGCTAAGGACAAAAAATGGGCACGGAGCTTGTGACAAATTGCTAACCCCCAAAAAAAGAAAATTTATGTGACTTCTTACCCGGCGACAGCATAATAAAATATTGGGGCGTATGTCTACTTTTTCTGCTATTAGCTATTACTAACTAGTGTAAACTACCAAATTATATTAATAAATGAAGCGTTATTATGAAGCTTATTCTCTTACTTTTTGTTCACCCGGTTGGTCCCTCCATTTACGTCAAACGTTGGAGACTGGTTCAAATGATTAATACGACGATAGGAGTGGTCTGATATCTTGAAACCATTCACCGGTTCAGGTACTCTGGGGAGGATTGTTGTTGTTGTGGTAGTTGTAGTTGAACTAGCTGGATGATTCTTAAAATGAGGAGGTGACACAAAATGTATCCCATTTTGCACGATTCCATGGTGATTGACAAATCCATTCTGACTTGGTGGCGGTAAAATAACTGAGGATGAACTGTTGTTGGGTAAGTCTGGAAATCCTTTCTCACCTGTACAGGAAAGACAGAAGCAAAATTAAGTAAGGAAGTTTTAGACATTATATGCATGGTGATTACTAGAATACACATCATGTTGTATAGACAGGGCTTCTCCCTTACGTTCTATTGATCCGACATTTTTCCTCATATGCTGCAATGCTATATTCATAGTATACGTTATACATACTACACACATACATGAATATGATTTAAATTTCTTGATTCAGTTCCCCACACTATTACTATAGTATGCATTAAAATAGCTAATAATTTTGAGTGCACAAAAGTTCTCTAGTTTTGTTCGTTCAGGGGTTAAGTGATGCCAATGAAATTTTGCTATTCTCTGCAAGTATATCCCTTTTGTCATATCAAAAATTTATATTGAGTGAATCGCGAGAGAGAAACAAGTATATTTTTTTAATCCTCGTGTTGAAATATTTACAAATAGAAGGTAAAAATGGCACCACATGCCACATACACAACTTTCAACGGCAAAACAGCCAAGCCAAACAAGTAAAGCAGTGGCTGCCGTGGAAGTAACAGTCACATCTTACTATTCTGTAACATGCTGCAAATGTTCTTGCATTTCAATCGCTAATCTAATCACCATATATTTTCCCTGCATACATTTTAATACATGAAATTAACCCAACATTCATAAACACGACGTTGGTTGGGCGATGATGATGGATGATAAATGGGTCCAGAAATTACCAAGATTTCTTTACGCATACTGCTTGTTTTCAACGGTTCAATTACCCTCGTTCCCACAAAATAAGATAGGCACAAACCGCCCTGTAACACTCGAAAATATATGTGTAGACATGTTTTCACATCATCTTCTCGTCTATTTGAACTTCTGAACATTATTTCTAAGTCCTAAGCGAAAGAGGAGTCGTACTCTTTGAAGCTTATAACAACTTATAAGCCAGTTATTACTTGATGCAGTATGATGGCTCCCATTTAAAAGTAATAAAAAAATTTAATGCGCCTTAGAGTGGTATATATTCTTTGCTCAAAATATCTTTTTTTTGTCAGTGGGCATATGGGCAACATTCTCTACTATGCACTGTCTCTTTGTCACAGAAAACCTATACTTACAGTTTGTGTATGTATTCATATACTCCCTAGGATAGAATCCACACCTTGTCAAACTCATAAGTTAATGCCGTTTGCAAAAACGCTCTGCCTATACTGTAATGCTATAAACACGTAATTGATGAGTGGTACCCCCGCATTCTTTAAACTTTTCTTTACCGTCAAGTGGCAATATCTGCTGCTGCACTTGCCATGTAAAAATCAATAAAGTGACAATGACAAGTCATATATGTAGGCACAAATAAATGTGTCAGAATTTTCTTTACCAAAAGTCAGGTAATCTTTTATCCATTTCTTCTTCGGGATCGGCAACACATCTCGTTTTTGTCCTGACGGACGGTCTTGCTGAACCAAAACTCCCATGCTCATTTGGCCGCCAATGTATATTTTGGAAAATACACAGCAACAGTAGAGGTAGATTCGCAAAAGCAACTTATAATTAGCTAATAAAAAACTCGTTCAATGTTTAGTACACCGTTTCCGCAGGTAGTGCCAAAATTCTCGTAACGTATCACGCTGAAAAAATATATTCCTCAAACAGGGCTTGATTTGCCGTCACTATCACGTGTTAGTTGCACGCAAGATTCGGCAAAATCTATATCCGTTGTTGCATATAGGCTTCTTAGAAATATTTAAAGCTTATTTTAATTTTCTTCCGCCACCTTCTGTATATGTACTACATATTATACAGGACGAGGTTTGGTTTGACACTATTTTTTGCACCCAAAATCACAATGCCTACAAGTATTTTCTTTGTATAAATCGTAGCCTACACGTTGGAACAATTACTTTATGTAAACGTGAAAGACAACAACAATAAATAAATTGACAGTAACACTTGGCGAATTTTACTTGCCACTAGTAACAAATAAGTTCTTGCCATTGACCAGAGTATTAATTACCTAAGCAATAAATTATTTGATTGTACTCAATGAACAAGACAAATACATAGATTTGTTTAGTATCTAGTGAAGTATATAAGCTACAAGATTTTGTATATACACATCCACGCTTTCTCCACTGTTGATTCGATACAAAATATACATACGATGGCGCTTACTATTATTTTATAGTACACTAATAAACATACCGCTTCACCAGTCCGCTCACTAGCTTGCAATCCTTTTTCTGCTTAAGATATTTTAAGAATACACCCAAGACCACCACAGTTCATGCATACTTTTGAACATCCTGGTATGAACTGCAGTAGTACGTTACTAGTAAACTAGAGTGTTGCGAACTTATTTTTAACATTTAGAAATTATTAATTGAACAAAAAATATTTAATTTGCCCACCGGAACAATTTAAAACTTTGACAGGCATTCCTAAGTTCCTGAAATTGATGTTTCAGTCGCTGAAATAGGACTAATGACAATGATTCCTGAAGGTCAAAGTCTCTTTCAGTTTGACACCAAAATTTTTAGTGGCATGTAAAGGAATGAGGAAATCAAGTATACATTACACAATATATGCGGGATTATTACCAAATTAACCAATTTTAACCACTTAATTGTGGCTAAAAAAGCAACTTTAAACGTTACTAACAAAAAATCACAATCTTCTTAGTTTTTGCTCAGCGTAATTGTAAGCAAGGTGTTACTTCAGGTAAAGGACTGCTTGGGTTCAGACAATACTTATTTCATCTACTAATAAAATAATGTAAACCTATACATGGCACACTTCAGATGAATGACAGCTTATCTCCACTATTTACATCAAAAGTCAAAATTTACAAACAGTTCTCCACCATAGCTGTCATTACCTACGTCCAAGTACTAAAGCTTTGACAACTATAATTACTACCGCCTCTGCGAGTCACACCAGAAGAACTTCTTGGTCTTCCACGGCAACGTTAATTCAATTAGCAGGGGAAACCCAAAACATACAAATGTTTGTGTTGGAATACAGATCAATTATTGACATAAAACCCTCTCTAATTAAAAACACTAAAACTCAATTTCCAGCCGAGCTCACGTTATGAATACGAACCAGAAGATGTGAACTACGAAGAAGCTCACTAGTAAACATCACAGGAGCACGAGAAGAGCACTGCACTGTAGTAAAAGACTTAAAACTCGTCATTGCGTCAAGTTTTGTCAGTAAATAAGTAACAAAACGAGAGAGAGAGAGAGAGGAGGGGGCACGAAACAACAAAGTTATAGAGACAAGCAGCGAGTGACAAAATGCTAAACAAGAATGTCTGTGATTCTCCTTTCTCTTCCTTTCTCCCCTTTGGAGAAAAAAATGCGCGTACTACACACAGAAAGCGTTAGTAGACGGGTATGAAGTAGTTACTGTATGTACAATATTATCTTGAGCTGTGGTAGTAGAAACATGTGTAAGTATGGTACTTTTTTTTGCAAAGTTTCACTCCCTAATACACTAGCCTCGTGGTGGTGCAGTTATGACGGTCATGAGGATGATAATACGATCGCAACAAGGAAAGTGAGACGAGATTCTGTCAGTTCAACCTCCTGACTCCAACTGGAAAGTACAGGCTTTTTGCATACCGATATAAGTACGCACGCATTCGCTCGGATACTTCCACCTTACCCACCAAGCGAAGAACACAACACTGCTGACTCTAACACACACACACATACACACTCGTCGCACACAGCCACGTAAAACGTCGGCCCTAAAGCCGGAGAGAGAGAGAGAAAGAGAAGCGTCCATCAGGCAAGAAAAGATGTTCTAACCTCCTCTGTACTGGTTTTGCCTTCCAAATACCCATGTGAACCTCTTCTAACCACGAGGCAATGTCTGTACAAGCTTTGTACACATTCTCACTCAGACTCTCGAGGTGCTGGGTATTGCTGAAAATTGTACGCACACACGAAGGCATTCAGAAAGTAATTCATAATAGCAAACGTGTGGTGTTAGTCACGGCAGACAACTACACATCTCTCTTTCCCTTCTCTCTTCTACGTCTACCGCCGACATTATTTCTGCTTCACTAAAGCAAAGTTGCTAAGGACAAATGAGTGAAAGAAAACGATGACGGCTGATAGAAGAAAAAAAGAAAGAACGGAGGAAGAAAGGAAAGAGGGAAAAGCAAAATGAGTAACCCTTGCGAACAGATACATTTTAACACTTGTATGCATACGAAACGCAGAAGAGTAATAACAGTAATTTGCCCGTAGTCCTCTAATAGTTGCAATAGAACTATTATTTTTCCCTCTAGTAACTCTTACATAGCTACTACACACACCATGGACTCCATCAAATTCGGAGAGTTGTGGTGGGAACAACAGTAACGAAGTGCCTATTATAGGAGGAGTATATATATATATATATGACTGTAGACGCCTTTCATTTCACATGCAGTCCGTCATTTTTTTTAACCCTTTGCACTACGATTTTGCTAGTTATTTCCTACTTATACAATGCAAGTATAAAATATGGAAATGTAATTTAAAGGCACCTCCTCCTACCAATGCACGTTCTGAAATAACCTCTATACGTCTATCCTCCCGACACAAACAGGATAGCCTACGTCACGTGGTGGTCACACACATAAACACATCAACATATGTGATAGTATTTTGGAGAATATAAGGTACTCCCCGTCTACTCCACGTACAGTAGCTACAAATTCCCTAATTTTATGTAACTGCAACGTGCGCATATACACACTTTGAGTATCAGCTGCTGTGCTTGCTTTCTCCGTACCGTTTAATCATAGAAAGCATCCATACTTGGACGAGAAGGACAGGTGCGGTGCGTATGCTTGGTTACCTTAATTACGTAACTGGTAGGGTTTTGCACCGGAGTCGGATGCAATACATACAAGAAATAAGTAGAACTTGATCTAAAACGCCACGCTGTTTTAATTGTTTAGAAAAAAACTCTTTAATTGATTCTTCTGTCCTATTAGCTACTCAGAAAGTTTTGCCTTTCTTCCACACCTTATAAAAATGAGTTTTTTTCTATACGCTAGATTTCTTCTAAAAAAACTCCACAGATATGTACGTCAGCTCAAAGAAGTCCCCTGTAATTGCCAATGTATTTCTTTCTTTGCTCGAAGAATGTTGTTATTATGGATGGATATATGTAACCACAAAAACCAACAGATTCGAAATCCAGGTTGCATTTATTAGCAGAGTTTATTACGGATGAAGCCAATGGATGTAAATTGCTTTTCCTTTGTCATGAAAGCACTACGTTTACGCCGGTGTCACTACTACTACAACCCCCTAATATGGAAGCTGTCACATGCACTGATTAACTATCCTAAAAACTAAAGTAAAATCAATAAAACATACACTGTACTTACGGAAGACTTACATTACGTATATTTACATAAGATGGACTGCTACGTGCACACAGCTATCCTGTAGCTTTAACAGATGTGACTTGTTAGTTGTCCTACTCCCTTGTACTCATACTGCACATGTGTGCGTGTGTGTAAATAATAACATTTGTCAAAGACACACACAGATTACATTAGATCAAAGGGAAAGCCTCTGAAAATTGGTATTAAGTGTATTTCCTTGTACAACCATATTATTATATCACATTGCCACGTCTCCAAGTTTGCTGAACTACGAAATTGGAAATCCGGTAGTGGCAAGCAAAATTTTAGTACTAGAAGAGTCAGAGACACTGCCCTCTTCGTGTCACGTAGTAAATCTGCGTGTTGAAAGCGTTCAGGTGGGCATGTCATGGTATAGAAAATCATAAATAATTATTCAATGCCCCCATTCCTAAATCAAGTGTGCATTTACAGCGACAATTCATAAATTGAACAATTATTACTGATTTACTAATTATTGCACTGTGCCCTCTTTTACAATCAGTTTCCAGCTCGAGCAATTTCATTCATGTGAAAAAAAAAACTATTAATTTTACCACTTCCAATTTCATTACAGCATTTTTTGTTGTCGCTGGTAGGATAATAAAAAAACTGGTTGCTTCCCCGAAGTACAACGTATTGACATGCAAACACGAAAAATAAAACCACGTGACAAATGTGCTATTCTGGATAGGGTTGACCAAGCATACTATATGCACAAGGGAATTTTTTTTAAAAGTTAATTGAATTGATGCCTACGAGCCTACGTAATACTTGTTTTTTACAGGGTTGGCAGGCCTGAATGAAACTTGTTTCCATGGGTTAAACAACAGTCGTATTGCTTGCCAAAGAAAGCTGCTACACCAAACTTTTAAGCAGAGCATCCTCTCCACTACTTACACATGCACATACGTATACCTATACATATACATTCGAGAAAAAATGGGCTTTCCACCTCCTTTTTTTTACATATGGCCATTTGCCTTGCATGTATCAAGTCTCATTTGAAAACACAACTAAGTATTGTTTCAGAGTACAACCACTTTGTAGCAGAGAGGTTAAAACCTATAATAGTACATAGTACACCAGCAGTTAAAGAAAACAGTCAACCGGCACAAAAAAAGACTCAAGTCTTTACATACACGAACCGCCACCACTGGCTTCTCTACGCTATATTTGCGACCATGTGTACTAATATCACTTGCAGTCTACATGGGCAAAATCGCAAAATATATACATACAAGCATATTTTGCTACATTCCGTGTGCATGAAGGGATAAAAGAGCAGACCGATGGCAAACATTCTTTCCTTCCATGTGCCATGTGTCATTCATAAAAACTGCCATATTTTATTATTATGCCTACCAACTACTCTGCTATTACTACACAATTACGTAGTCAAGAAATGTGTGCACCATTACCCGCAAACATTTTTTTATACAGTAATTGTGCACTGTGACACCAAAAACTGTAGAGGATCAAGTATATGTACCCAGAGCATATTTATTTCTGGAAGCATTTATTTTATATTATTTACTTCTTTTTCTGCATTCTGACTTCACAGTGCACACAATACTCCTGTTTCAGTATGTACAGTTGTGTAAAGAGTACTAGAGTACTGGATAAAAACTAAAAAAGCACACACACTCGCACATCTCTTCTTTCTAACTACGAAGCCAGTGTCCCTCCATATGATGTAGTCACTGTTGCCATTAATATTAACTACACTGCTCTGAACCGTCAAAATGCCCCTATTAGTCACACAATTATTAGGAGCCCTTCTTCCACCTTTTAATGCTTATATTCGTCATGACTATAGATTAAGTTCATCATTGACAAACGACCGTGCACACGAATCGACTGTTTTCCCTTCTAGCAGTGATATTTACCCCAAAAAATGAAGCTTCATTATCCGCAATAATTTCAAAAGCTGTAGTACCTACAACTACACCTACCCTACTACCTACAAAAACTAGCACCTTGTCAACTCCATGCTTTTAACACTGATTTTCATCCTGTGACGCCTGTGAGCCTCGTGTTTTTCCATCCTTTCGAACGGGGACAAATGCTGCTCATTTGCTCGAACAAAACAGAACTACTTGAGCACAGCCGCTTCCTTTGTAGTGCATACAATCTGTTCCGGTTATGGTTACACTGAAAAGTTGTACAGAACACTTTGCCCTTTCATCTCTTCTGACGAAGGCTTTTCTTCTCCAAGTAAAGTTTAGTGTAGTTGGTTGGTAGGAACAACAACACATACATTTCAGAGCTATACGGTTTCATTACATCCGCCTTTTGTAAGATTTTCTGTGGAGCTTCATACGTCCACCAAATATTTCCTGTCCAGATTACTTTAATCTCTCTCTCTCCCTGTAAGTAGTTCATCATTTACACATTCCAATTCATTCTCTCTCTCTGTCTCCAGAATCTTTCAGTAAGGGCGGAAGTACACACAGTACAAGAAGATAGAGATAATATTTAATATTTCTGAGTTCACTACAATAACTTGAAAATTTGTTTGGAGCATTATTATTAATTAATTAGTTTCCTAGCTATATGCGTCTGCAATGTCTGCATTAATGCCAATAAAGTAGATCTTGTCACATATTCTGCATCTATAGGGTTGCATTTGCCTCAACACGTAACGGTCCCCTGACTTATCGTCGTTCACCGTAGTGGATAAATAATAATGTGAAAGCATAAATTCATAAATACGGGTGAATAAAAGAGCTGTAATCCTTTGTAGACTGTAGTGATGCGTACACACCTTACACCTGCACGCGAACAAATACGTTTTTTACGTCTCCGCAGTTAAGATAATAAATGGCCCGTAAAACAGCAAACTTTTGTCGATTATTAAATTATGTTCGTTTCAACCTTTCCACAGAACACATTCAGTATTTGCTTTTCCATCCTCCGCTGCAGTTAAAAAGAGTTACCTTGTCAGTTAGTTACTCGTCTTACTGATGCTTAACCCAATCGAGTGCAATAGTATGTATGTACATGTTATTTCTTTTAAATCGTACCAGTAATGACGATAACAACAATGACTGCGCACCCACTCCTGCCACATCCTCATTTGTGTGAGCAGTAAGCACTGAGCACATGCTTGATAGCAACAACTACGCAGTCAGGAAAGAAGGTCATTAACTCTGTCTAAGCACAAAATGCGTACAGTAGGAATATGCTTTATACTATGCACTTGCAAATGTAAGCTGGCACGTTTCAACAAGAACTAATACACTATAGGATGTATATTACAATTGTGGCAAACTTTGCCCACTTCTTCTACATACATACATAAATTGAAAAAATGTTTTGTGTGAAATGACTTCTTCCTGAGCAAATTGAATGAAAAATGTGAGGACATGTTTTTTTTTTTTTAACTTCATTTCGAATTGGATATTTGTCGTGCCGCACTGAGGCCTGTGATGTAAGTACAGCAAACGGGAGGAATTCTACTAACACATGAAACATTGTACCACCATGCGTATTGCAGCAGAAACAGTCGGGTTGTAAAAGCAAATTTTGTACGGGTAATTAACGCGGCTAATGCCCGTTGGAATTATTTACCTCGCTTCTATTTTCTCCTATCATTATCATTTGTGACACATCCGTACCTCGGCTACCTTATGTCTTAATGTCAAGGTAAGTTTCTAGATGTGGAGCCTAGGCTAGCCAATTCACATATATTATTTAAATAAAAGCACTGCCCACTATTATGTACATGTACGGTCGTCAAATTTATCGCGATTTCCTTCGAATGACTTCCATTCGAAACGACAAAAAGGCAAAGGAGTAAGAACATGACCCTCCGGTGATTATTCTTTACTCCTGGCCTCAAACATACCGCACTTATAATGTGAGCATTCCTTTCCGAATATGATTATGCATGTACTAAATGCCTACAAGAAAAACTTTCATATGCAAGTCAAATAACTTTGTCACACCTATTTTTTTTTTTTTTTTGCTCATACCATTTTTTGCAAATAATATGGCAAGTCCAAGCCTCATACTCAATACTGACTCAATGATACTCATTTACATTAAGAGTAGCTCAGACAACGCGAGATCTCAAGTTTAAAGACGGTGACCTCACGCAACTGGTTGGTCGTTCTCTCTCTCCCCTCTTCACCGTAGCTCCCTCACCGCCTGCAGTATGTAGGAGTCGTGCAGATTTTACAATAAAGTCGTATATAACCTACGTGATTGGTGGTCATATGAATGCATAATATGGTTCGGCCACATTTTCTTGTACAAGTTCTACTCACCGCCTGTGCAAACAGGCATTTATTTAAGATGTACGGGCGCACTGGCAGTTGGCAGTACAACATGTAGACGAATATATACATACATGTGTGTGCATACTTGTACAGGCAGTATGTTCCTTTCCCATTCTCTCTTAGACGCCGTAATAGTCATATGACTCTATATATCACTTGCACTTGCTTAAAGAGTTCACCAGTCGGGGTCTTCTCTCCTCTCCGTCTCTTCCCTTTCCCCCTTTTGTACTGCTAAAAAAACGAATGCAATGCATAATAAATCCTCACCCGAGAACATAGTACATGTGCTTATTTTTTGACCTTTTCACACACATGGTCGTGATTGTGTATGTATACACTTTTTCACTCCCATCACACTACAGTCTTTTACACAAGATAAGACTCCACGCCGAACTGAGAGGAATGCCACGAGTTGAAGTACGAATCAGTCGTGTATCCTCCTTAAGTTCGTTTGCCAATTTATCGTCTGCGCTCATCTGGTTTCCTCGCACATAATCATTTCGACTTGTGGTCCAATGTCTAAAACGCCTCTATTTCACCTTATACCTACAACTTCTATAAGCATTTTCAAGACATCAGTCACTTACATATTCTGGTTTTTTTTTTTTTACTTCTTGATTCTTTCATGACTTAGCTGAAGATTTTTTTTTTTTTTGCGTTTTTCCAACAACTAGTGTACAGAGAACGAGTCAAAAATTGAGAATATTTCAGTACATATTCAAACGAACACTTTCCTTGTGAGCTTGCCCAGCTGGTTACCAACATATGCGTCGTACTAATAACATCCTTTGACTCCATACATGGGACTGGGAGTGTAATAGGGTCTATAGCTGCCTTCCGCAAATGTGTTCCTTATTATTACTTTGCAGCTCACAAGTATAAATAAGTACTAAATCCTACGATCCTTCACAATTCTGTCAATTTTTTCAAAAGGAACCATTTAACTAGCATGGAATTATAGCAGTACGTATGAATGTATGTTTCTTGTTTGACGAACCATCAGGGGTCTCTTGTACATTATTCGTGCAAGTCGATAATAGAAGCCCTATATTGTTCATCGTATTAATGACACTTGCATATAATTAAATGCCATACACATTAACCAAGGCAGCTAATAGGCCTAATTTTCAATGCATGTATTGTTTCAAAGGAGAAGCTTCTCCTAAAAAAAACAACTGCAGAACCATAGTACATGCTGAATCATGCGAAAACATTTGCTTAAAACCTTACAAGTTGACAAGAGTGGTAAAAATATCGGGGCTTTGCATGTGTACCACAAGACCGCGTGCAAGACAGATAAACAGGAAAGGAAAGCGCCAATTTTTTTTAACACTGATTAACCAACGATACATATATTTACGTAAGTACAAGCACTAACAATAAGGACTATTCTTTTTGAATGCATTTCCAGCACTACCGCATTCTGAACTCAAGTTTATCACACGTTGCATTAGTTCTTTCAGCTGGTGATAATGGCAAACAATGGATTTTGTATGGATTCCTCGCGAATCTGTACGAGAAAAGAAAACATTGTATAATTTTGTGTTGGGAAAAGTAGCGACGCTCGCAAAACCAAACACTAGTAGATTCTCACCCAAGGTAAATGACTTGAACGTGTTTCTTTGTGACACGTCAAAGTACCAGCTACACTAGATAAAACTAAAAAGGTAATATTGAAACTATGTATAACTAAAAAAACTCAAAACTGGTTTTAATTGTGAATTTCCATAAACATACCTATCGTGAAAAAAAAACGAAAGGTGAAGTAGCAAAATTTTGGTTAATATCTTTACGATCGTAGGTATCACAAATGCCATCTATTTATCTGCACTGCAAAAACTATGCATAAACCGCATCCTTTAGTTGTAGAAAAAGCATCTTCGGCGTGAAAAATGTGTAAGCAAGCACGCATAAGTTAATACAAGTCTTTACGCATACCTTGTGGACGCGTGAAGCAGAAAAATGTACATGTAACGTGAGCATACGATTTAGGGATCATTCTGGGTCTTGCGCAACGATACTTACATGGTTTTACTGACTAATTTATTTACATACACGCTTATACTTGAATCGTATACGTAGTTTCATCTCTCATGTTCCAAAATCTGGCGTAAGTTACACGGGCTCTTTAACTGCCTCATCATCAGTGACAGATATTTGTATTTTTATTAAGCTGATAATATTTTTGTGAAAATTAAAATGGTGAAATAAACTGATGGCATGAATTTTTGACATTACCTATGACATCATCTGAAATTGATAATTTCTACATCACCAAAGTCGAATTCGCGCCGTCACAAGTCAGAATATGCATTAATTTCTTTGTTCAGAAAAATAGGTAGCATTCGGTACAAAAAAGTTTTCAGCTATCTCTGGCATTTTCAGTTTATAAAAATGTTTTTTATGACGCTTCACTTTAAAAAGATATCGTCAATCGCTATAACCCAGCATTAAGTGTAAAAAGTAAGAGTCCTTCAATATCGATGTCCTCAGTAAAACTTCCTTAATACCCTTAACATTCTGCCGCGATCGTAAAAACAGGGGAGTCAAACAATTTAAAATCAGGAAAGCAAACAAACAGTTTGCTATAACATAAAAACAATGTCCCTCAAATTCCCTGAGCTAATTCTTTCTAAATGCTTTTTATTCATTTATTCATTCATTTATGATTTATTCATTATTATTGAACATTGTCCATAATAAGCTGTTATAAATCTCAAATGCGTTTTATATTTTCAAACAAACCTTTTACGTAAAGAAAATAATAACCAATTGAACGAAAATGTATTTATGAATGTTTTAATAAATTACTAAATGAAATTGCTGCATTGTAATTGAGAATGAGAAAAATACATGTCTATAATTTGATGTTTCCTGGAAGACAGGGATATTTTTTTTTTGAATTTGTAATAAAATCTATAAAACGTTTTCGGTAAAAAAAATATTCTTTGTAAAATTATAGTGCTGCCAGGAATAAAAAAAAAGTATTATTCTAGCACTGACATCCTTCCCCGAAGTAGTAAATAATTTAAACATCCCATCCCTGCAGCCGTATCATCAACCACAAAATTCTATTGTTTTTATTATCAAAACGAAAGTGATACGCCGACAATTTCGCTTTATTCTCTTTAAAACATATTTTTCACCCAAACAAATCTTTTTACGTTGTGTGTCCCAGGAGAGAAATGAATGGAATAACTATTGCCTTTTGTACAGAAAAACGGCTACAAGTTATCAATGCTTGTTGCATCCATATGAGGGCTAGTGCCGTCACAATAAAATTCGGTTACTTATTTTATTCGCTCTGTTTGGATTCAAGATCACCAGGTAAGAGGAGGCCGAAATACTTCTTTGTATTTTTTTAAAAATATTTTATAAGTATGTGTAAAAGGAATGTGACCGTATCAAGTATACACAGTGTACAAGTGTATATTGGAAAATTGTGCAAGATCGAAAATCCCGACACGCATTCCAGCATACAAATTGCCCACACCGAGCAACATTTAACGTACAAACCCCGTTGTACAAGTTATTTACGCTTCTTGACGCTCAGCGTTTTGCTAGAACGGCCCCTCCTTTTCACGTGATACAAGTTCACATAACCAATATTGTAGCTTTCCCTACACGTAGAATATATAGACTTGTATAAACAAAGAAAACAACTGCCAGCGAGGCAAGGAGAAAGAAGGAGAGAAGAAAAAAGTACCATCATATCCTCCGGTCAATCAACCAAATGGCCAGAACTGAATCTATCAAGGATAAAGTTGTGAACCCCATAAAAGCAACTCTGCACATACTACCTATACCCCCAGTATAGTATAGTAGCATCATCTCGCACGCTCATGCTGCCATCAGCACCAGTTTCACAGTATTCTGCTCCGTCGTCCGTCGCCTGAGCATTCTCCCTTCTGACGCAGAAGTTATCCCTATCACGTGCGTTCCTCTTAACTGCGTTAAAATGCAGGGAAATATATAGAAATTGAAACTTTTCAAACTTCTTTCCTTGTTACAACTGTTCAAAATATGACCAAATTGTGTTTCCAAAAAAGCGTTACTGGCAAAATTATTGTCCACAGATTTTATAAAACATACATGGATTACGCTCATATTTTCCATGATTTCACTCCCGTGTACGGGCAATTCTTTCTAAGAAACTACAATGCTAGGAGCAGTAGCGAAATACACACTTAAAACTCGCCAATATAATAATACAAATAAAGTATCTTGTCCCTTAAAACTTGGGATTGAGAGTTAAAAGGTTAACTCCCAATCCCAATGGTATCAACAAGACATAAACAATAGTATCGACGAATTAATTGTGACAAAATTCCAGTCAAACATTTTCGTACATTGTACGCTTAGTTCGCTTATTTCATTCAATCCAAATGCTTTACTTCATTGTATACGAAATATTTTGTTTAAAACTTTTATCACCCGAAATTATTTCTCAATCATAAATTCATACACAACGTAAACGTATACACTTCACAAATCCACGATTTCATCCTGTGCATGCAAAGATCTTCATTGTCAACTCCTATTTTAATTACTAGGTAAAAAGGAGTACTCGAAGGCTGTGACGATCATAAAAAAACAAAGGCAATCAAAATTAGTTTTCGGCAAAGCTGGCACAAAAACTACTCGGGAAAAAGAAAAATTATTTTGAACAGTTATTAGAGCTAGAGCTATGTCCATCAATACACATCTGACTCTGGTGTGGAAGTGAGTTACGGTCCATTGTGGTGGGAGGAAGGAAACTGTAGACGAAAATGGGGAATAAACCCGAAGTCATTCTAGTTCGCACATTGCCTCCAAATAGAAATCCCCGAATAATCAGCACAGAACAAGTCAAGCAACGATTGGCCCCTAACATTTTTTGCCGGGGATTTGAACGACCACGACCAGTGAATTTTCTTTACATTTAATAATTTTTTCTTGTTTTTAATGAATAAGGTGAGTACATTATGGATGAAAATATACTGTACGAAAGTGACTTGAATGGATTTTAGCTGAACGAATATTTTTATATTTTAGATGAAATTTTAACTGGGTGAATATTTTTTGTACGGAAACAAATTGATTGAAAAAACTTGTATATAATTGTGCAGTTTTATGAAATAGTTCCCGGATGAAATTCAGAAGGACAAAGAGGCTTTTGTCCAAACTATTTTTAACCGAATCACCTGTCCAAAATTATTCCAGGATGAGATGTCCTGGAACCTTTTTGCGATCACTACCATATCATAAAAATGACTATTATCGAATCACGGCAGCGACAAACGCAACTAGGTACAGAAGACGTTAGCACGTTGACACTTGACATCTTGCTGTGATTTCCCTTCGCGTTATTATTTTAATTGCAAAATGACAGGATTAATTATTAAAATCTGCCTGGTCATTAATTACCAACATAATCCCATTTAAAAACCATAACTGCACATAACACAGACAATTAATACATTTAACGGTAAAGTGTCAGGGGCCTCAACTAAAGATGACAGTGACCTTAAATAACACATGACAATTGTCCAACTCATTCAGATACATGAGTAACATCAAGAATTAATTAAATAATAAAAATGTATACATATACATATACTGTCAACTGCCCCTCCCCATGAGCATGAAAATCAAGAAGCACATTTTGCCAACGTGTACTGTCATCATCAGTGTTTTTGAATTCCCCTTAATTAGTGAACTCCCCAACAACATTTTGCTCAAAACTCTCGGACTTGAAGACAATGGCACCTTTCCCTTTGACAAAAATCGTTGTCCATATACATTCCCACGTCTTGCTTCTTATCGCAAACTCATTGAAAACTTGTCACCTTTAGTAGCCTTGACCCAGACCCTGATGTCAGCATAGGAAACACGACCTTCATACAGTTTCATACTCTTGTTAAAACGAAAATTTGACCAAATAAAGACTTGCTTCGATTTACATCACAGTTATTGATTTATATTTATTTACCTTTGAAAATCACATTTTTTTAAAGCCCATATATCGATCCCTTTTTCTTTTGACATTCCCCCTCAAACACCTACCTACATACACAGTATTTCAGAAGTAACTACGAAAATACCAAAGTGATATGAGCAATACACACCTCCAGGGACCAAACGAGTATGACGTAAAGGAAAAGCTGACATCTGATACTCCTTTTACTCCAGTATAAATGTCATCTCTATTATGGAAGAGATAAAAGAATAATATGAAATACTAATTACTGTACTGACCTCGTGCTTCGACCTCCGCTTTATATTCCAGGTATTTGGCAGCTTCCAGAAGAGTTTCCAATCCCATCATAGGCCAAACGACGCTGGAGGTGATGATTCCAGTTTGTCCGTGTTGATCTTGCCAACCAGCGACCAAGGAGCAGAGATATGTCCACGTGGACGTTGGTGGAATGAGAATTCAAAAAAACATATATAATTGGGTGCGTTGAAAAACTCAGCAATCATCTAGGAAAATCTATCGCACTTCATTGATTCCTTTTTTTTTTCCTTTTCTTTTTCCTTTTTTTCTTCTTTTTTTAGGTAAAATTTCCCTTCTTTGTTAAAAGTCACTCTTCTCTTCTAATCATTCCCATGCTCGTCAACTCAAGTCGTCTCTTGATCAACGGGAGAAGTATCTCGGGGAAGTTTTCGAAAATATTCTCCGTCCTCCTCCTCCTCTTCTTCTTCCTTTGTCGATCTTTCACATTCACGCACACACGGGGGAAATTCCAGAAATCTGTGGAAATCTGGGAGTTTTTCAACGCACCCAATATAAATATTATTAGATGATTAAAAGATTGTATGATGAGAACACACGGAGAGTTTTTTTTTTTTTTTAAATAAAAATAAATATATATATATTAAAGATTATTATTTTTTTTATTATATATTTGTATACTAAGTGTGTGTATATATATATAAATATTATTTTGAGGAGATGCAAACGTGAAAAAACAAGGAGCAGATCTGTGTATGAAAAAAAAAAGAGACAACTTTTACGAGAGAAGGTAAACCGTAACCCGCTCAGAATCTCCACGCTTAACACGATACTACCAATGAGATGCCGACCTGTCAACCCCGACCGGCCCCCCTATTCCCTCTCTCGCATGCTTTCAGCCTTTTGTCCTTCATCTACCCTCGATCGTTCACATCGCATCTCTCTCTCTCTCTCTCTCTCTCCCTCACTCTCTCTCTCTCGCTCTCTCTCTTCACTCTTTCCAGTGTATAAAAGCCATAGGATGTAGTAGGAATGGTAGTAGTAACAAACTTGCACACACCCGGCTAACGAGAACCCACCTACCTCGCTCTCTCCCTCTCTCTCTCCACTACTCTCTCTCTGTTTTTTTTTTCAGTACTGGCAAAGCAGACACACGTTGGGAGAGGGAGAGACGATGATTATACATTCTCAGAAAGCACATGGAGACTACATACTCACGCAGTTACAAGGGGCAATCCAGCGGAAAGAACGCATGCATTTTTACCCTCCAAATACTTTCCTATCCTTTCCCAAAACAGAGAGGCATGTTGGAGGGGTCCCAAGTAATCGTCTGAAACCCCGCTACTTCCCCACCAAACTGGACAAAAAATCATAGGATATTACCAGGATTTTTCTATTGCGGAGACGCAGGGCATGTATACACAGCTCGCTAAAGATTGTATAGTTGATCATGTATGGTCAGTTTACTAAATCCCTTTCAATAATGTCTTTCATTGTCTTTCAAAACGGGTTGAGTTCATTTCAAAACGGTTTGAAGACGTTTTTGGAGCCGTTTAGAGTCCATATTCCAATGGTTTTAGTCAGTTCCGGAAATATGGAGTAAATGTTAGAGGGGTTGAGTTTAATTTAAGACGGTACAAGTCTGTTCCAGAACGGTTGGGGCTCATTCTCCTACTATCTAGTCTGCATTTAGAGAGGTTAAGTTCATTTGGAGACGGTTCAAGGCTGTTCCAGAACGGTTTGGGTTCATTCCAGAACGATGTAATTTATACTAAGAGAGGTTGAATTCATTTGGAGACGGTTCAAGTCTGTACCAGAACGGTTTTAGTTCATTCCAGAACGATGGAATTCATGGTGAGAGAGGTTCAATTGATTTTAAGACGGTTCAAGACTGTCCCAAAACGGTTTTAGTTCATTCCAGAACTATGGAATTGATATATGTACCAGAGAAGTTCAATCAATTTGAGTATGGTTGATGTATATTTTCCAGAATGGTTTTGTTCAAACAAAAACGGTCTAAGTCTATTTCAAAGCCCTTTTCCGGAATGAGAACGTTCACTACTAAGGTGGTTAAAATTAAAGAAAGGGTTGAAATCCATTACAGAAGGGTTTAAGTACAAGTGACGGGTTTAAGTGACGAGTTTTTTTTAGGGCGGACCAGACCAGGATTTCACTCCTAGAACAGCCCCACAGTCCGGTTTTGGCTTTAAATACAGGTATTTAGGAAAGCCCCAGTGTGGTAAGCTATGGATTCATTCCATGGAAAGACCTGGATTTCACAAAATTGCAGATTTTTGCCCCTAAACTATTCATTTGCATTGTAGGGAACAAAAAGATAACTCTTTTAGACAAATTGGACGATCTAACAAAAGTTGTCTGGACTAATTACGCTTTTGATTCACTGGAAGGTTATTTTGGCTATTGGGGTGCCCGTGCGGTAATTTGTGCGTAATGGTGTACGCTGTGTACAGCTTTTTTCAAATGAAATCCATCTTATAAAAGAACGTTCGCAGCGGGATTTAAGACGGTTAAGGGCTGTACGGAGGGGGGAAAGGTTGCTATGAGACCATCTTTTTTGACAGATATATACATATACGTATACGTGCGCACTCACAAAATTCTCTGAATATAGATGCCATGTGCTTTTTCTCTCCCTTTCTTTCTCTTTTTATTTTTCTTGTGTGTTTTTGCCTCGTCATATGTTTTCTCCCGCATGCTTCTCTCTCGCTCTCTGTTTCACTCTCGTTGGACTCTCCCCTTCTTTCTCCCTTTGTCTCTCTCTCCCTTCTTCTTGTCTGTTTGTCCTTGTCTCTCTTTCTAATTTACTCTCCCTTTCTGGCCCTCTCTCTCTCTCTCTCACTCTTTGTCCGTCTCTCCATCAGCGTTTCTTTCCCATCGTTCTCTCTGTTTTTCTCCAACATTCTAAATGTCTCTCCGAGTTCTCTCTCCTTTCTCTCTGCAAATTCCAGCTTGGTGTTTCAATTCAAAATTTTAATTTTAGTTCATCCTTTGTTTCTCCTTTTGCCAAACCCATTTTTCCTCCTTGTCTTCCAGATTTCTGGGTATCTTCCTCCCTTTTTTTCAGTATTTATACAAATTAATGAATTTTTTTCTCCTTTCTATGCATCCGAAGCTTGGGAGCTTTTGTGTCACAATAATTTTGATATTATTGTCATATCATGACAAATTTGTGTCTTATTTCAATTTCCTTTTCTTTCTCATGACCCTACTTTTGTCTTCCTCTTTGTTCCTCTTTTCCCTTTCGTCTCTCAGCCTTTTTGTCTTCTCTTTGAATCCCTATAGCTTAGCTACTTCCTTTTTTTAAAAATGATCCTGTGTTGATTTTTGCCCCTATCTCTCCCTTTCCCCAACCATTTCCTTTGTCTCCATATGTCTATATATGTACGTTCCTTTCCCCCAATTTGTTGGAACCACTGAATTTGTTTGTGTTGACTCAATTTGGTTGTTAGTGTAGTGTCTGTAATTTCTAACCGAGAAATTGTTTGCATATTTTTCTCTGGTTCACTCTCATTCCCTTTCCCACATTATTCTTCCCCTGTTGACTCCTCATTTATATTTTTATGTCCTACTTGTGCGAATCTTTCTCCCTATTTCTGTCTCAATTTTTGTCTGTTTTTTTTTCATGTTTGCGCTTCTGTCTATTTTTTTTTTAATTTTTTTTACTCTCTTTTTTTTTTACAAGTCTATATAGCCCCTCGTACAACGCATTGTTTTTATCTCCATCTCATCAGTTGTTTTGCCGCTCTTGCTACGCCCGTTCTTTCCTTTCTCGCATCCTCTTTCCCCACGCTCTTGCCCTGTTTTTTCCCCCTTTCGTCCCTCAGTCTCTCTTTGCCTTCTTGTCGTCTCTTTATCCCTTTCCTTCCCTTCAACTTTTTCCCGGATGACCGTTTCGGGCTCTTACTCTCCCTCTCTCTCTCTCTCACTGGTTTGTCCCTCCCTTTTTGTATCCTGTCTTTCTCTCCAAAAAATCTAACGCTCTCGAACTGAACCTCCCTCCCTCCCTTCACGTATGCATGGCATGTTCGTATGTACATGCCGAAATGCACAATGCACATCTCCTTTTGTTACATGGACTTGTTTTTCGTGCCGTGCACATATACATATGTAAGTATAAATACACGCCTTTGTGTATTACGTTATAGGGTCCTGGCAGTTAGGAAATAACATGTTATAAATTCGCCTGCTGCTTCTCTTTTTTTAGTGTGTGTGTATGGTCTGTGCAACAACTGAAAAACGCTCATGTGTGTCTAAAAGTCCTTCCACACTAAAAATGTTCGGTTACTAGTTGTGTTTGGCTGTTGGTTTGTTGTGTGAGAATGCTATATACATGTATATAGATACACATAATATAATGAGATATATAGACGGATATTAATGTGTGTACGGGGAACGGACCAGAGGAAAGAACAAGGGGCAGAACAACAACAAGGCGTTATTATTATTTCACATTACTTTTTCTCACTCAAAATCAAGTCCCTAGCAACAGATAGAGACGATGGTGTGGTGGTGGTACACTCCAACAATAATCCTTTCCCCAACAAAGAGATTTTTTTTTACCCTGTATGGTTACGTATACACATGGACGCTTGATGCACACTTCTGATGCTATATGGGGTATACCCGCGCACCTAAAATATACCACTGACTTAATATCTCATCACTATACAGAATTTCCCTCCCTTGGAAAAGCACGATGTGAATCGCATCCGTTTAATGTGTGCGTGGCTGTAAAATAAGAAATAAAGTATTTCACGTGCACACTTCCCTCCATGCGTACTCACTGTATCATAGCATCATAGGGCTAAAAAGGAACGAGAGGGCTTCTTCCTACAACCGTTTTACCATGTAATGCTCATCAGCTATTAATGTTTTTCCTCCCTATGTTGTATTAAGAAGATGGAATTTTTAATTTTGTTTAAAATAAATGATTATCATTCGTGACATAAGGAGGGACAGTGGAAAAAAAAGAGAGCTTGAAAAAATGTCTTAGATATTATGACCATGTCTTGTCCTGGATGGGATGGAGAAAAAAAAACGTGTGGTGTGTAGTATATGTGATTTCCAACTTTTTTTTCTCACACGGAGAAAAACTCTTGAAGGCATTTGTTAGAGACAAAAGATATGTGGAGGGAAGGCTTTTTTAGCTCAAGGCACATTAGGTAGAGATTGGTCTGGAGACTGTAGTACTTCGTGTATGTAAATACTGTATGCTATTATGTGTCTTAATTTTGGGAAGAGACTTAAAAAAAAATTTCTTTGTCGGATCAAGGCATTTATGGTGGGACATTACACATCGTTATACATGTGCAGTGGACATCCATATACAACCACACAAGATTTTTAACAGTCATTCGAGCCTGGATTACGTGTCCTTTCAGTTTCCCTCCAATATTGTTTTTTTTTACTCTCTCCTATCTCTTTTCTCTGTGTATTACTATACGTATACATGTGGACGGAGAGGGAGAGTTTGTTGGGAAAAGGTAAATTGATATTGATACCCTTAAGGCAGGCTTTCAACAACCGGGCACACAATGTGTCTGTGGGGTGGATTGGATATAGTATAGTGAAACCATGTCTTTTTTGGGGGGATGCTCAAACGTTAATATGTACAAGGAGGAGAAGCTCTCTCAAACAAAGGAAGAATGTATACAAGTCCCGGTTTTTTCGCCGGACCTTAATTTCCTGTTGTTGAGCAACACTTGTGACTTGCAACCTCATTTTTATTACTATACTGCAGCTCATCAGGGTGTTCTATGTACACAGAGGTTATGAGGCGAAAATGAATGTATGTATAGCACATGTATTTCTCTCGACAATTTTTTTTTTCTGGTTTGTGACATCATTCACATTTGGTACATACTTACATGCCACGAGCGTTTTGATTTCCCCGTGCTATAAATATATTTGACACGTTTTTAAACAAAACCACAATCGTATGAAGTAATGCACAGAAAAGTCGTTTGTCAATAGACGGAGGAAAAGCACGTGGTTTACACGTTTTCAAATGTGAGCTTCTCCCATATACATGTGTCATGTGTGTATACTGTGTGCTTCAAATTTTTATTTATCAAACTCTTCCTTTGCCTTTATTTTATTTTTTCAGGTTCACAAGTATTTAGTTAATGCCATGTACTTGATACATTATTATATACATATACATTTTCCTGTCTATATAGAGTATCTGTGTATGAAGTTTCCCTATAGGAATTTGGATAAAAGGGAAAAAAGACATGAGAAATTATCCCTTTTCAACCGTTTTTGCTTTCACTCCCTATCCATATTTTTATTTTCATGTTATGATCTCCCCCCACCCACAAAAGAAATCCGTGGAGTTGTATACAGATAAATATTTATGTATACCTCAAATTCCAGGGAATTCAACAAAGTAAAGACCTAAGATTATTCACTTGTGTTAAGCTCCTTTTTAGTGTCCTAATAACTTCCTCTTACTTTAATAGAGCGCATGTATAGTGTGTGGGCTACTACTAGAAAAAGTAGCACATGGAAAATTTTTACCTTCAATCTATTTATATTTTTACCGGTGCTACGAAACAATATTCAAAAGTTACTGGCAGCTGCTCGCCGAAAACTTGATAAATGCACGTACTTGAGCCTGGCAAATCAAGCTTAATTTTTGATTAGTATTACTGCGTATGATATATGTAATGCTTTGCATAACCTTTGAACAACCTCCTTATACTAGTGTATAGATTTCGATGTCATTGCGCTCGAATATTTAGAGAAATTGTGACTTTTGTTGAGCATTGAGCAATCCAAATTTTTTATGAGGCTGGGAAAATTAGACATTTCTAATTAATACTGCCACCTTACTTCTTTTTAGTTCCGCACAGTTTTTACAGCTCAAAAAATAAGGACAAGGAGCAACTAATATTGATTTGATGCAACACCTAGCTGGCTGGATTTTTCAGTAAATTCTGTACTCCATATTGCACAAACAAAGACAAACCAAGGGGTAAATAATTAGTGTCATTATACATACTTTTAAAGTAATGATAAATATGTTTCCAGTTACTGTCACTGCTGTCAGCGTTAGTAGTCTACGTTCGTACAGTATTTGAAAGGTGGGAAAAACTTTCATTTGTCGACAACGAGGACGAGTGTGTGCAGTCTATTGATTATTAATATTATGGCCATTGTTTGTGGCTGTGGCTACTAGGAATACAGTGATAATGCCAAATGACTTGGATTGGGATCATGGGAACAATAAAGTTGTAATGCCATAGGTGACAAAATGTTAGGGTGGCTCTTTTGTATATTATGTGTCAGATAAAAAGTAATTGTACGTATTAGTCCCAAGTTGACTAAATATGGGAGGGAATCTGGTTTTAATTTTTCTCTTTAGACTATGTGCAGGACCAATGAGTATTTATGAAGAACTCTCCAACCTTTTTAGATATTTTTTGACGTTATATATACTACACGAGCTAGAGAGAGATTTGTATACTAAAGCTTAACCATGAACCTGAGCCCTTAACTTGGTTGCCCTTCCTTGGAGCCATTAACCTTTTCCAGATGGTACCTATTTTAGACTGGCGTTATAAAGCTTTCGCAACTATATTCGTATAGGTAATACTTTACGACAACGAAGTGTGTATATCGTACATAGTCGAAGCAAGCAAAGTATACAATGTGATGAATACACATTATATCTCCAGCAAAGCCAAGCATTAACGCCAAGTGGTAGCACTATACTCATTATGTTTGAAATTAAATAAAATATATAAATAACAAAGCCTTTCATCCATCAGGAGGCACTTTATCCACTTGCATTAAGCATACTACTCAACAACAGTGTGGTTTTAATAATAATGACGAGAGGATAACAAATGTTCATTCCCACCTTCACCATCATTTTCATCACTGACGCAATCACACACTTCTCTATGAAGCTGTCCCCACAGACTATCCGAGACTTTATGACTGTGCCGGACAATTTTGGAATGCAATCTATTTTACACAACCGCATGAGATAATATTAAATTCTTATTCCATTATATAGGACGTACGACTCATGTGCGTCAACTCCAATTCAGTATATAGTATATATACACAGGAGCAAAATACAAATGTTTCAAAATCTATAAAGGTTCTATACTCTAGCACATGTTATGCAAATTTAATTTAGAAAATATATACGTTAGACATTCGTCCATAAGCCCTATGTAATGGCTTCCTTGCGGGAGAAAGTACAAATTTTGCCAAGTTTTTTTTTACGGCTATGCTAATGTACAATCATACCTACTACTTCTGCTTTCTGCATCCCACACTTAAAATTCTGTTTCTTGAAATTAGCTGCGGTAAAGAGCCAGTATCATGTGACTTGCACAAGAAAAAAGGATTTCGTATGGCATTTCGTACAGTGCTATTCTTTGGTAACGTTTCAGAACACCGATACAAAAAGGTACACTCCAGGGAGTTAATTCTCGAAAGGACTGCAAGTCATAAGTCCATAAAAGTAATTGTTCGTAAGATTTTTTTTTTTTTTTGAAAATTAGCCCCCACACTTTGACAAGCTCGGAGGTTGTGCATACTGCCTGATCATCAGGGGAGTCCAAGGAAGATGGGAAATGAAGGTAACGGTACACAGTTACTAATTTCCAAAGATTTGTCCTGAGCACACGGAGCAGAAGGGAAAACGTTGATGAGATCACGTGGCAGCATATACAAGATTCCGGGACATTGATCGCAAAAAGGTACCCCAAAATGTGGGAGCTCCTTTGTGAGTAATTTTATGTAAATGGAAACGAGTAGTTATCTGTGCTTTAACATGAACCAGCATCCTGCTTTCTCTTTTCCCTTCCTCCCGCATAACGTTACCCCTTTCTCATTTCTCAACTCTCTCATCACAAAGGTGAATGAAAAGCATTTCCTACACACTTGTAAGTACTCAGTCAGCTTTTCCCTGCTTAAGCCTTAACGTTTGCAGGAAGAGGAAGGAACGATTCCAAAAAAAAAAAAGTACTTGGGATGGAAAAAAAAAGTCGGAGCAGTTGTATGCGGTGAACTGCTTTGAAGGGCAGAAACTGCATTAAACCCAAGTCTATATGCGAGGTTGTCTAAACACTGACGGGACCAACTTCAATATTTCATTTCTTGTTAAAAAAAATACACATGGAAATGTGAAACGTTTTTAGTTTTTACCCTATCCAGAGGCTGTCTATCACAAGGGTTGTAAAGTGTAGGGGAAAAAAAAAGAGAAGTGTGCGAAAATAAGGATTCATCACCCAACGACTGGAATACTTGCGTTCCTATGACATGCACAAAGTAATATGTACTATGTACAACATACAGGGCAAAGACGAGGAGCAGAAGAATTCCCCCCACGTTTCTGCGATGTCAGCAAATTTTTAACCTTTTTACCCTGCTGATTATTGACAGCTTGAAAAACATTACTTTTTTTCTTACTGGTTTACAAAGTAATCTCATAAAAATTCTTGTATGTTTAAGGACATTGTCCGCTTTTAAGGCTTCTCACTGTTCTCACTGGCTTTAATCCTGTCAATGAGTGTAAACATATAGTATGGCATACTGCAACGTCCCTAATGGTATCGCAAAACCTGGATGACGAAACATTTGAATTTTTTGTAAACATCCTTGAATGAATGTTAAAATATACGCTGGAAGTAATTGGGAGGTGTCACATACGCATAGTCTTTATCCAGGCTTTTTTTCATACAAGGTTTTCATTAGTTCATGCAAAAAAAAAAAAATATTTTTAAGTACCAGCTGTATCTTGGAGTGTTTTAAGTGACTATCTCAAGGAACTCCCCATCGATGGAGAGACCCGATTTAGAGACAGCTACCTAAACTATTGTTTTTGTAAAATCCATTGAATTGTAAAATCACAAAAAGCTATTCATACCTTGATATTTGATATGTATTATACAAAAAAAATATTTTGACTAAAGTGAATCAAAGTCCTAGTTTAAAATTACTGCGTCAATGCATTTCCCATACTGGGAGGATGAGACACGTTTTCAAATGGGCAGGTTGTACGTTTTTTATGTGACAAAATCCCTAACCGAAACGTTTCGTAAAAAGGACGATTTACTCTGGCCGTAGCAGTGGGTATCGTCGGTCATCCGTTACCATCATAAATGTGATTCGAATGATGACCTCATGGACCCTTGACTTTACCCAAAAAATACCTACACTGTATTGAGAAAATTATAAATGCTATAATAAACCTACATATGTAGGGAGAGGACGAGACCAAGCAGAAGCACCCTTCTCATTTTTCTATCAACATCAACAACAACAACCATATGACAATGTCATGACATTACACACATTAAATTCCCATGATGCAACGTCAGCATTTTTTGCTCACTGCAGAAAAAGGCACATGTATAAATGTGATCGTGTACAGTAATTAATAAATATCACGAGGGAAAAGCATCATCATCACAAACTCCCGCTGGTAAAGGTTTGGTGTTACAGAGCACAACACTTTTGAATTAATCTATCGCATGTAGATAGTATATAGCTAATAATAAAATAAAACACACACACACACAACTTTCATCTCCTGCAGTGCAGATAACTTCCCGAGGTATCTGTGAAAACATGTGAGAAGAGTGACAAAAACCCATAAAAAGGGTTTTTCATAGCTTAATATACTATCCAGCAATTTCTCATTAAAACATGTTCCGTTTTAAAAGTCAACGTCAATGTATATGTTTTTACTGTCAGTTAGAGACAGCGCAGAAAGAGAGAGAGAGAGAGAGAGAGAGAGAGGGCATCAAGAAATGCTTTTCATACTACATAGTTGATAGCTTTCATGACAACACACGGATTTGTATGACATCGTTCAATGTCTTCGAATATAAATGAACAATCTCCTCCAGTAGAAAAATCTCCCTATATAATAGCATCCCCTGCTCTGCCCTGAGAAAAAAGTCGGATACTCCGTACTTTTGGTCCCCTATTGAGATTGCGTTTTATACTGCTCCCACTTTAGAAAGTTTGAAAACAAGGAAAATCCCGTAAACGTGGAAAAGCACATGGAAAGTTGACGGTATCTCGAGAGAAATTACAGAAAGCTGCACGTATAATGAAAAAACTACGTGTATATTGTTATATACCACCCTAAAAATGACGCTCGGCTCTCTCTCTCTCTCTCCTCTCTATAGAGCTACCGCCTCGAAATACATAAATACATGGAGAGCAGCGGTCTATGGTCTAGACGACAAAGGGAAAGAAAGGCTAGAAAGGAGGAAGACGAAGAGAGAGAGAGAGAGAGAGAGAGAAGAAAAAAAAAAGCGAAAAACTGGTCTAGAACTAGCATAGAATACACCCTGAAAACGACGTGAATTACAAAGTTGGTTTAATGGTTGTTTATATGTAAGTTGTAAGTAAAAGAGGATAAAAAAAACCCAAAAATATATAGACCTTGGTAAATATAAAATTGTCATTTGCCTTGATGACACAAGTGTGACAAGAAGAAATCATTTACATGTTCTAATCAAAGACCTTTTGGGCGCTTAATGTAAAAACAGTTGCCTTCCAACAAAATCATAATAATAACGTGCTGGGATTTGACAGGGAAAATAGTTCTATGTCAAAGGAATAAACCCATAAAAAGAGTGGGTGAGTGAGAGAGAGAGAGAGAGAGAGAGAGAGATTTGGAAGAGGAATGACGGAGGAAAAGAAGGAAAAAAACAGCAAAAGTTTTTTAAAAAAATGATTTTACTCACCTGTAAACGTACTGATTAACGTCGAAATGTGTTCGTCACCAATTTTATAAACACTGCACACACTTCACATGCAGCACCACCTGCAACTTTGTATTCTTGAGGTTATACAACCGGATTTACTAATGATTTTTTTGAGAAGAGTTTTATTTTCTTTCCTTTTTTCCCCCCTTCTACCCTCTATGTTCACCCTCTCTTTTCTTTTGTATTTTTCCCCTATTTTTTTTTCGTGTATAAAGAAAAATCCCTTCCCTAATAGATTTCTCTCCTCAATAAAGGTTCCTTTTCTCTCTTCTTTTTTTTTTTTCTTGTAAAAAAAAAAGGCAACAAAGAAAATAATAATATCCTCTACAAAAATTTGTTTTTACTGTTTCCTTCGTCTCGTGGATACACTATACTGAAGTGAAGAAACGAAGAGAAAGAATATTTTTGCAGTGGGTAAAAAAGACACGTATACACGAGTATCCCTAGAATTTTGGCAGCATTGTTCACACTCAAATCGAACATGTGAGTCGGCGATTGCGAATGCTTCGACGCAGAATGCAACGTGCTCGCTCTCTCCTTCACTCCTTCCTCTCCTTCAAAAAAGCTTTCCAGAGCCCACTGTCAAAAGCTCGTATTTTTTTAACCCTTCCCCGGCATGTATACATGTGCACACACAAAGCTTGAGAGCACAGCACGGAAAAGCCACGTTTCTAGCCTGTCTTTTACTATTTTTTTTTTTTGTTGCTTCAAAACATGTATGCATGTCCACGTATGTATCACACAGTGTAAAAGTTTGAGAAATACTAGCCCAGAATTAATGCAGCCACGCAAGCCAGTGATGGCATGCATTTGAGATTCACCATTCGTGTATATAATATATAGACACTCCATATAGTCACTCTGACTCTCTATAGGCACTTTTGAATACTAGCTACTAGCTAGCTAAGCTCGCTCAAAAGGCTCAATGCCTCAAGCTCTTTTTTCCATTTACTGCATACTCTGTATATATATACATATATGATTACATATGTGAGTATATAAAGAACAAAGAAAGAGCAGCATAGTAAAGGGAGAAATCCACGTCACGCCTCGGTTTTTGCTCGCTTCAACCAAATCGCCCAGCGCAGATGATGCCGGGCGTGAACAAAGTACAAGAGAAAAGGCCGGTATTTTTTTTTTTTTTGTACTTTACCCAATTAATAACTAGCTAATATTATACTGTATAATTACTGCGTACGGGTCAGTATTATTCACACAGGGTGGGGTTCGAATTCGAAGCTCAACTTGTCTGTAGGAACTTGTACGTATTAGTGAAAGAGCTAAAGCCAGCGTCTATAGAAGCAATTTAGTTCTCGTTTTTTTTCATCGAATTTTATTATCTTATATTATGCGCGAAGCGCAAAGATAAATTATCCGACAGTAACAAATATGCTTTGTATAAATGAAAATAACATTAACTATGCTTTTGACTTCACACATTTTACTTTATTCCTACCCCAAAAAAAATCTACAAAATGCTGGACAAATTAAGTGTCTTGTTGTCTGATTTCGCCGATTCGGAGTTTGGGGAACATGTAAGTAATCATCATCTCGAGGCAGAGGAATCTTTACCCATGAGTAGAGGGTAGTGTCACTCTTGGGATTGCAGATAGGAATTATTAAATTAATCCGAATAAGTAAATACCATATTTTTTTCAGCAAGCAATATCCTCTTACAATAGACATTTACACAATTAAAAACTCGCAAAAACATTTTTAGTGTAAGTGCTCGACTAACGTTTGGGCTGGATATTTCCGCACGTGTATAGTATCGGGTACTTTGGCCACAGGCGCAAATTGATGTAGCCGCGCTGAGCTGCCAAGAATCATTTGTCGTTTAATGACAACACGAGCACCAGCAAAAGGTATCCTCGACTCTTTGTACTGCTCACAGCTTATGTTCAATGTACTCAACACCCTCAACAGTCATTTGATATAACCACAAAGTACAAAGGTAGTAAGGTAGATACTTCATAAAATTATATACGGACATTAGTATATACATTAGTACATATATATGTGATTCCACCTGCCACCGCCGTGTAAGTACTCAAATACAGAAGGTACTTTTACACTGTCTTATTTTCTTGCTTTGTCAAGCTTTATACGTTTATACTATATGCTGGACTATAATTTTAACTAAGTAACTCGCAAGTATGTATATATATACATCTATTTGTTATTACAAGAGTCATTGCCGCCAATTCGTAACTTTTGGAGAGTATTTCAGCTACTGTCTATTTCTCCAGAGAGAGAGAGAGAGACAACGCGACAGAGGAAGCGAGAAACAACGAGACGAATCAGAAAGAGGGAAATTGGGAGGGATGAAATAGGAAGGAGTACAGACAACGGAGGCGAGGAAAAATACGAGGGAAAATAAATAGCAAGAGATGGGACAGTGAAAAAGGATTATCAAACATTGATGGAAAGCGTGGGTGTGAATGCGAATAGTAATCCATCTAGAAAAATAATAGGAGTTGGGGCAAGAGAGACATTATTACAAATATCCCAAATGCAATATAACAAATAGTGATTCTCAAACTGTCACACTTGGAAAAGTGCAATTGGTCAGTGGCCGTTGTAAATGTTCTGTCCTTTGTTTTTGGAGTAAAAGATTATGCAGACAAGCGACAAACTGCCTTCCAGCAGCTGTATATATAAGTAGTGTATATTCTAAAGGGAACGGTTGGCGGGAGAAATGCAAAGAAAAAATGTATTGGAAAAGGATGATTCACCGGTGACCTTTGATTTAATGAGATTCAGTTTCACAGCAGATTTATTATACTGGGATGTAGTGGGTAGGATTTTCCAGTTATAAAATGCACATATAGTGAGCGGGAATTCTACAAGCGCTATTTGCATATGTATCCGTATAATAATCAGTTGTCAGCTCATTCACTCATTACGAAACGATACATGATAGCAAAGGAGAAGCTTATTGACATTAATATAATGTTTTCTCTTTTCCCTTTAACTCAACTTTCCCCCCACATTTTCCCCCCTGACTTTCTTTTTCAAAGGGCCCTCGTGTGAATATGGATGGGGTCGACAGAGAGGGAGAGAGAGAGAGGAGAAAATTGGGATTTGAAACCACGTTTATACATGCACATATGTATCTCCATGTAACTTTACCCGGACCTTGCGTTCTTGTGGTGTTTTGTCTAAGGTTTGACAGGTGACTTTTCTCCTACTGTATGTGTATAGTTATGTATACTATTGGAACCTTTGAATGGAGAAAATTACTTGGTGGAGGTGTCATTCTGTGGCTAGCAATGACATTTGTGCCTATAAGCATAAATGTTGATCTCCATATCTATAGACAATTATTTCTGAATTTAACTCCTGTAATTATAAAAAGCCCACCTACTGACTTATCGAATAATGGTAAAAACCCATGGCTATTAATTTTCACGTAAAGTTGTGTAACAAATATTGAGCGTTCAACGACAGGCTAGTGCGCTCGGTAAGGTTTGATATTGTTAGTGTGGAAATTTTGACGTGCATAATGTATTAACCAAGAGTATTTGCAATTGTGTTCATGTTATTGTTAATACAGATCATATGTTACATTTTTTTGTCCTTTGGGAAGGCTTCATTGTTTCTTTTATCATTCTTTCACCGATAAACCATGTGAATGATTGACGGCATGTAAAACACAAAGGTATTCCCTGGACTCACTTTTGAACTGATGCATAACCGTGTCCTGGCTTGCATTTACGTATAGTGTGTCCACTTGATTCCCTCACTTTTAATTAATGTTGATATATTTTCACCCACCAACGTGATAATAAAGCAACGATGAAAGATGAAAGTTGCTCTTTATACCCGGTAGGAATCGGGTGACATATATCCTTCTATTAGCTATAGTGTCATGTGCGAGCATGGTATATATAGCTAAAGGGTTGACTGAAAGTAAAATCTGGTTATAGTATCAGACCGAACCAGGCGCTGCGGGCCCATTGTAATTGTAACATCAGCAACAATAATAAAATAATAACCTTACAATATTCAATGCTCAGTCAGACCTTTTCCATTATACACATGTACAAAAACAGCTGGGTCGGTCGGACCACATGTAAGTAGGTTCACCACAATCAGGCATATATTTAAGTACTATTCTTTTTTTTTTTTTTGTTGTTGACTGGTATGACACGAGAGCACGGCTAGTTACAATGCAATATACTTGTTATTTACAACTCTGGTACTGTCACACCACGTGTGTAAATACTTGCAATTGCAAATAGAGATTCATAACATGAAATACCAACTATCTGCTGATGGATTACATATTATTTGTAAACACATCTTTGACTTTCCATTCACCTGTGATATTCATGTATCTATGCGTAATATGTGCTACACATTTAGTGTGGTGGATAGGATAATAGGATCGCAATTCCTTGGAAAAGAAAGGTGTAGCACAGAAGCGCCAAAAAAATATTTTGCTTTCAGTGAAAGCCGTGGGGGGAAATGTTTTAATCAATTTATTGTGTCGTTGTTAGCGTTTCATTAGCAAAATTTAAGTTTAACCTGGTGCAAGCAAATAACGCATAATAATAATTTTTGTCGGAGAAAGATTCATTCTATTCAATAATGGTGACTTGACTTATTCCTAGCCCAGTACATTACACCACAGGTTAACTGAAGGAGAAAAAAATCATTATACACGGCCAGAAATAAAATTTCTGGAACGGTACATTTACTGTGGCACAAACGATGTCATAGTATCATACAAAATCTTAGGCACTCATACAAATAATAATGAGTGAGCGATGAAACGTGCCACAATTAAGGATGTATTCAGAAACTTCCTAGTGCATGGCTTATGACAAGAACGACAGTTTTCACGAGGTTAATCTGACTATGTATACATAATATACCCATACAACAACAGCCAACGGTTCCCAAGTGGTTATCAACCATAATTGTTGATCCAAAGCAACCATGGTCGTAATGATGTGACGTGTAATCATGGACGAGCCTCCTCGGGGTAGTGAACTATACATAGGCACGTCTATCACATATAATTCTTTTTGTCACCCAGGACAATTGTGCTAACTACGGTGTCTACTGTCTACTATGTAGTAGTTGAAGTTGAAAATATTAGTACTATTTTCCTAGGAAAACTGCTGAAAAAAAGCTCCTTGTTTATGGAAAGAATAAAACGGAGAAACACGCAGGGAGCTCCGGCACACAATGTGCCACTCATTACGTGTAAAGCAGAGCTTTAAAGCTGATGAATTATTATTGTGCTGGTACTTTCATTCCCTAGTATCTATAGTGTAGTCACAAAAAGCCTGCAGTGTCCCCAGAAATTGAACAGTGAATGTCAACTTATGAAATGCATCACCAGACATTTATTTATACCAGATACATAAATATTATACATAGATACAGAAGAAGCATTCATTTAGAATCGCATACATAAGTGGAGTCCCTGTCTTGAATTCACGGTTATCCAAGAAGCAACCTTATGCCAACATACATATTTAGATCAATTTGTCCAAAAATTCAAACGAAACGAATTATCCAACAAATCTGATTACCTAATTTACAAATACTATATTACATTTACATACATAGCATTTATTTATGCCCTGGGGAGAGTTGGGATCCTGAGATGAAGTTCAGATTGAGGCGGTGACCCGATGATCCCTATTAGTAAATTAGCAATATATACAGCTATAACATTCCTTTTCAAAATGGCTACTAATTACAAAGGAAGAGGCACAAATATAATTGAAAAACAATTTGACTAAGCAAAACAATAATAGTTTCAAGTGGATCACGGGGTGTGGAATCACATCCCACGGTTTCTAGTGGATAAATAAGTGCAATTTGTCAATTTTGTAGAGAAAATATATTCTCACCAGGTAATGAGCCATTTGGCTTTAAATATTGTATAATTCTCTCAACTCACGATAAAAGTCTGTCGTTTCAGCCTCTCAACGTCAATATATTAAAATGAATTTTTAACGTTGTGATTTAAAACGCTCGTTTTTCGGTTACTCATTTTTAATCCGATTCTATGCATGCCTATTGTTACTCGTTATAGTAGGTACAACAATATTTCATAGGTCCATATTTCATAGACCTTTCCCGTGACCAATGTAAGTTTGTCAGTCCTTCATGAGGATTCAAGAGCAGTACAGCACGGCATGGATGTCAAATAACTTCATGGTTTACAGGGAAAATAAGTGAGCTTCAAAATGGGTGTATGCACATTTGCTTACTGAGAATTACATGAAAGTTATTATTAACAGTCCCTCCCACGCCTAGCACAAAGGGGAACGATAAAGTATGCGTGCCTTTTTAACAAGTGGGTTTGAGCCAGGAATTCATTATTTATTGCTGCCATGTGCTGAATATAAAAACCTAATTAGTACTCTACAGTGATCTTGTATTTTCTTTTCGCTCCCTCTACTGAAAATGGTGCCGTTTACCTTACTGCCAGTACCGTACATACTCAATAAACGCACATGATAATGATGGTGTGTAACACAAGCATATTCATGAGTCATTTGAATAAACGTTGCAGCTATTTACTACAAACAGTTAAATGGGACTGCAAGCATTTTTTTTTTTTTGCTTTGCGTTACAAAGCATCTTGTTCGGGCTTTCTGATTCCTTTTTCATTTGTCATGAGCTAACTACTAGCTATATCTTGGGAGAATAGTAAGCTGTTTCTGTTCTGCAATTAAGAAAAAAACTACGAACTCTGGGATAGCAATAATAATCCCAGTCGGTGTTTATATTTATTGTGGCAAGAGATAAAGGATTGAGATTCAGGATGTAATGTCAACTTGATGTATTTTAAGCTGGATTTCAGATTGAATACAACGAAGACCTGACTAGGGTTGAATTCTACCCACGAAAGGAATTTAGAGGAGTTTAATCTTGAATTAACTGGATATTGATTTAAGAAATCCTTTTAAAAATACATGAAAACGTTTTTTAAAGGTATAAAATTTCACCGCCATCTGTGATACGTTTGTAGGCGTCAACATAAGGCTTTCAAAATTTTGTGGTTCCCCTGTTAACTTTAAAGATTCTGTTTTATGACATTCAGGACATCGAGTTACTGTCGTATTTTTGTTTCAGGATGTTCTTTTATAAAAAACAAAAAGAACATTTTTTAGTAAGTTTTTTATTTTTTACTTCAATGCATTTCATTATAGTAATCCAATGGACTCCAGCGTCAATTAGCGTGTATCCAATGAATCCTTATTTACTTATATATGTATGCGTATGTACTGTGCTTGATTAATTGACGCATGAATATGTACGCAAATGCATAGGTATATATATACAAAAATATTTATAAGGTCATTTCAGACACGTGTAAATTCTGGGGCTTTTTTTCCCTGGATTCTGTAGCTTCCTTCTTAACTCCAAGATTGGCAGGGGTAAAGAAATCCCGTCCTTATTGTAAAGCAAAGCACGTCAAAAAGACAGCAGAGTTCTATTTGCCCCTATCATGGTATCGCTTATTTGTCCCACCTCATAGCCCTTCTTATCCATACAGTAAATCTCGTCATTCTAGTACATTATAGCAATGCATCTAAATGTGAAAAGAATTTTTTCTCACCGATCACAACACCTATACGAGAAAACAACCTTTAGCTGTATGTATATGCAAAACATTGTACTTCCTTACTCAGAATTGAATTAAAATGTTGTTTGCGAATGAACTTTTAACTATAAATTCCCTTTTAGTATTTCCTGGCATGCATATGGAAACGGCTACACGAGCGCAAGAATAATCCCACAAAAATTCTACAAATGTATAAATTTCAAAACGGACAGAAGGCACTCACCTATGCGTATATGCACATTTAGCCTCTCGTCCTCTTCTCAGCAATTTATATGCAGCTAATTTAATTTATGCCCCATTTTCCGGATTTTCAGAATTTATTTTTTACACGGGGAGACGGCGACATAAAAGTGTCTATATTGTCACAACATATTTATCGGTAAAGTCACATGAAAAAGAATATGCATCTAAATAGTTATGTCTTTAGTTTGTCATTATGTATATGCATACGTGCTTTAACCTTTTCAATATGCCCATTACCACCTCACAAAACGTTGAGTATACAGAGGTGACATTAACAATAACGTCAAGAAGTTACTTAAACTAATTACATATAAGATATAACACAGTCGTGTAAAAAGTACACAATAGAATACAATTTTTGTACTCTCAAGTCACAAGTCCACACTTACACCGACGCGTGATCATATTCCTCAGCAACGATCAACGATAAACAATATTTCGTTCAGATTTCAAATCATAGGTTTCCCCCAAAATTTCAACAGGTGAATTACGGTAAATAAATATAGAAATGGTGACCGTAAAGCATAATTAATAATAAATTTAGTAAACACGCCTTCCGTCTTGCGAAGATTCTATTGGCTTTTGCCATCCATTGTTAACTGATGTCAACTACAAGAATTTATTACATATTACATATCATATTCACATGGGCGCCTTTTTCCCAATTAAGACTTAAGAGAAGACCCTAATTTTGACTCACTCCTACAACCTTTGTTGAAGTTGAGATTTTTGAACCTAAGTAAGTACTTAAGAATACGTCCAATCAATAAAGTGTATAGTTTAAGTTACTTTAATACTTTTAACATTGTATTTATTGTCGCATTGTCAGTATTTTGTCTTTCGGGCAGTGTCCATATGCCCATGCTAGCAGTATCCATTGATGGCTGACGACCATGTAACAAATTAATAGTCAAAAGCAAGGATGACGTTTTTGCACCATTATAACTTACACCTATGTGAAAGAATGCCAAAAACGTTTTCCATAAGTTTTGATTAATACCAATTAGGTACATTAAAATAATCTTAAAATGTCGACTACAAGCAGCAAACAAAACAACAGGTTAAAAGAGCAATGTTCATAATTCATAAGATAGTGTACCTATACTACCTACCATAAAATACTGCCAGAGTTATAATCACATTTTACGGCTTTTACCGGATCGGAGGTACTTATAAACCAATATCTCCTATATAATTTGTATAATTTATATTATAATATATATTATATACAAATATCCATTGCTTTCTCCTTCTAACATATTTAATATTTACCCTATCGTATATAGTTCATGACAGCACGAGTGAAAGCGCCGTTGTCAATGTATGATTGTATGCCCAAATAAGCAACAGATTATTATTTTTCACCGAGGAAAGATATCCTTGAATTCTCATTCAAGAAAGCGCGGACATTTTAAGAAGCACCTCAAAAACTTTTTAATTACTGTAATTACTGTTAGTAACAGGCTGTTAGGGAAGTGCCACAAATAATGTCACAAAAAGGGTCAGTGGGTCCCAAAATTCTCCCCATTTACCGCAATGTTAAT
>JAQGBT010000213.1:0-66710 GCA_034698585.1 Disparrhopalites patrizii
TATATATCAAAGCATAGATAATTTTCCAAAGTGCGCATAGATAATGCGCTAATGCTGGTCTATCTTTGGAAGCCCGGCCATCTTTAGAACCCGGCTATCTCTACGCGCGGATAGCCAAAACCCCCGGCCATCTTTAGAAACCGGCCATCTTTAGAACCCGGCCATCTTTCGAGTGATTACGGTATATACCTATACTGTGTATATGGACGTACGTATATTATAGTACTTACTTACAAGTATATAGTTAGTACCCTCTTTAGTGGTTGCAATTGTAATTTGTAATAATAATTATTAATTGAATTGTGTGGTACAATTATGAATGACGTTTGTTGTTTCGTAATGTCAAAAATTTATTTTTTATGATTAATTTTCACTTCTCCGTGATTTTGAAAAAATAGTATATAAGGTTAAAGTAGCTTGAAAGTCCTATTGTTTGGAATGGACGTCAGGAAAACTCATCTTCAAACAAGGATCCATGTTATTTTCGAGCTCGACAGGCGTGTCTGCGATGGCATTTTTCTTTAGAGCAACGTAATTTATTTCTTGCTCTGACAAAATGCTTGGTATACTACAAATGTGGGCGTCAGATAGCTTAGCAATTTCTTTGACGTTGGTTTTATACAGGGAGCTCAATTTGTTTTGTTCTTAGTCTGTAAGCTCGCCAAGCGTCCATTACGCTGCTTGTTATTCATTTGCAACTTTTAAATATATTTGTATTGCTTCTAAATTAGTTTAAATAAATGCTGTCTATGTTGGCACTGATTACTAGTTGGATACGAATGGGACAATCCCACAAGGATACCAACTATGCATTTGACGTCCTTATAGGCTAATGGTAAGGCTACATCCCAAACTTCCTCTCCAAAAAAGCGAATGTAAATGTGAAAGCATACAAGCACATAATATGTATAAGATGTTTTGACAAGCGTGTCTCTCCAGATGAACTCTGTTCTTGTTGATTTTGGATATATTTTTTGTACGTACTAACTTCCGAACCTCAGCAACCCATCACAAAGGTCTTCGCTGGAAATGAGCCCAGGGAATGGGATTTCATCCAACAGGCACGCAATGTAAAAGACTTTAATTTTATAAACTTAATTTTCATCAGGAGGAATGCGTCCAATCCAAGTCCTTCCGTCTTATTTTTTGTAGGATACCTAATTAGTGTGTAAGTTTTAGTTTAAGTACACGTTAAAATAGGACCAGGGTCTTTGTTATTGTTAACCATTTTAGCTTGTACCAGTGAGAAATCGAATTAAGAAAAAAATATTATTATTTATTGATGATTGTCCATCGGTTTCGTTGAGTAACTATTAATAAACCCATGAGTTTTGTAACCAAGTAAGCACCTGCTTTTCATTCTCTGATGACTTTTTATTTATTGGGTGCTTTGAAAAGCATTGAGATCTGTCACTGGAGTTTCTGGAAGTCCCACTCTTCTATGAGACATGAGGAATTGGAGAAATGTGCTAAATATGAGAGCAAGGCAAGAGTCAAGGCACCCATGGATGCGCATTTGCCCTTGACATTTTCCGTTATTACTTTTATTATCCTTGAACATGAGCAACATTGAAGCGATGAGGATTGAACTGGGAGGAAAGAAGAAGAATCTCCAATTGCACACACACCAATCTGCACTACACACGGACTGGGTCGGACTGGGTCCGACTGGGTTCGTCCCAAAATCTACATTCTTAGCATATGATTCATACTCATTCAGCTTAAGTATCCCCCATAGTTTGACAGGAAAGTTGACCTTTGCGTCTCAACAATGACGACCGGTGGCGCCCTCCGCAGTATTCCGCAGACTCCGCACAGGTCCAAAGGGCTCAAATGGCGAAATACATATCTACTATTAGTCTAGAGTGTGGGAAAAAGATTTTGAAGAAGCATCCCATCCTCCATGGGGTTCCTTCGGGATTCGGGGATTACATGGCCATCTTCACAATTAGCATTTGAGGGATTTGGGTCCTTATTTGCATGGGATTTAAGTCTAGTATTTAGCTACTGGCTACTCAGCAAAGGAAGTTGACTAGGAGTGGAAAGGAGGGCTGATTTGTGCTCCGAAGCTCCCATTGCCCCGTCGTCCAGAGCTGTAGTTGGTATGGCTGACGGAGGGGATAGTCCGCCATCTGGACTGTCCGACCCACACCCAGCCCAGGCATCCCCCACTTCACCTTTTCCACTTCATCCTCATCCTCATCCTCATATCCACTCACACTCACACTCACACTCACACACACACTCACACTCACACTCACACTCACCTCCCCATCTCTCCATCATTCAATAGAAATTAGCCCAATTTTAATCATTTCTATGCTCTCTCAACGGGTTTAAACCCGTTGAATCAGCAATCCGCACCCAGTTCGCCAATTCCTTCCACGATTGGCTGATTCAATTCAAAAGGTTGGGAACAATTTTGATGTATAGCGCAGGAATCAATGCAAAAAAAAAAAAAAAACAAAGAACAAGAGCAAATCTTAAGTAACAATATCTCGCAATATTACCAATAAAACTTTGTCCATGGCTGCATAAAGCGTTAAAGTTAGAGAATAACTCTCCCAGTTATTCGAAACGAAAATAACTTAGGACATCGATTTTCTTCTATTTTGACGTATCCCATTAACAGGAACTTTCAGGGCGATCTGCGGTTAGTGCTGCAAGTGTGTGATTTGTTTTGTTTTTGTAAACCAAAATTTTCACAAAATATGGAGTTTTGTTATTTGTTTTGTTCTTGTTTTTGCTAATAACTTTGCTTTTTGCGTGCTATTGTACGGAGCACGAAATACGATTTTGTTTTTGTTAATTAACAAAATTGGAACAAAATACAAAACAAAATCGCAACTAACTTACAGCACTATCTGCGGTGGACATTTTCTCCTACATTTTACACAAGCCGCGTAATGAATGCCTTTAAAAATTTCTGTCTGGCCACTTTAGCGTCGCCATTTGCCAAGATTTAATGTTCATACTTGGCCAGTACATACATAATGGCCATACCTCGAGAGGTTTTTTGAACGACGACGATATGTATACTACCGTGACCTCCAGAGGACAAATCATTTAGCATGGGGTCACGGATCAAAGTTGGTAAAATTTGTCCAGACTTTTTTTAATCATGCTCAAAATGCCTTTACCAACAATGTTTAAATAGGCCACAAAAGAGTATCTCTTCGGATTTGACCTCCAGAGGTCAATAAGTTTAGCATGGGGTGAGGACACAAACTTGGTCGTATTGACCCGGACTGCCTTTGATCGTGTTTAGACTGTCTCTACAAAGAAAGTTTAAATGGGACGAAAATGTGTAGCCTTTCGGGTTTGACCTTGAGGGGTCATCAAAGTTTTGACACTTTATTATGTATTCCAATGGTTGGAAACGTAAGAAGAAAGTCCTCGCCTTCATTTCCCATGGAGCAAATAATAAGCCGAGTAGAGCGAGGCCGGATCACGCAGCACGGCATCACGGCAGCACGGCAGCACGGCAGCACGGCAGCACGGCAGCACGGCAGCACGGCAGCACGGCAGCACGTCTCCTGAGATCATATCTTCTCGTTAATTTTCACTCTTTCTTCCTTCCGCACTTTTCCTCCTCTCCTTTTCCTTTTCCTTTTCCTTTTCCTTTTCCTTTTCCTTTTCCTTTCCATTTCTCTCTTCTTACTCTCTTGTAAGTTACACGTTTATTACTCGTTAATACTCTCTTGTCTCCGCATGCATGCTCCATCCGTCCATGCACCATGCTCCATGACTCAATGAGGTCTACACTTCTTACTACAGATATTTCGTCTACACGATTGAGTCATTGAGCGTGAGCGGCGGACAGAGGCCACCTCAACCGGAGTCTCCCAATACTCGCAATCGTCAGTGTCACACCTCACTCACTCACACCACTCACACCTGTGCTAACCAATTCCAATCTTTGAACTTGTAACCTTTTAACCTCTCCCTATTGTCACTGTGTAGCATTTATTAAAATTACTCCGACGAGTCAACAACTCAACTACTCAAGCAGAACACACCAAAGAGGCAGAGTGTCAGAGTGGCAGAGTGGCAGAGTGGCAGAGTGGCAGATGCATAATTTTTTAAATTTCTAAAGTAATTTTTGGACTAGATCAAATTTGACAACAACAGACAACAGCAATTCTGCTTAACATTGGAGTTACTGGATGTTGCTAATCTAGTTGCTAGATTTTTAAGTGGTTACTGAATTTAGCAACATCTCTTCATTTGGCATAGCTTAATTTAATCTGGCCAAACTCCTGTCGCCGGACGTGGCGTTGTGGATGTGATTTCCCGGTCCACGTGGCCAGTGATTGCATTCAGTCATGGACGCTGAGACGTCGTTGGAGTCCACTGCGGGTCCGCCGTCCCTTCCAACACCAACGTTAGCTGATGCAAGTCATGTCATTGCCTACTTGAAGAAGGTCTGCTCCTGCATACTTGATGAGGATGAATCAACTCAACAAGCTCTCATCAGCTTGGGAAACGCCTTTAACGATGCTGCCGAGTTAATTCGAAAATTCATTGCCGACCCTCAAGTCAAGTCTTTGTTCGTACAGAAGATATCCAACAAAGGTAGCTATAGTTTTTGGTACATTGGTCCTTTACAAATATAATCAAGGCAAGGTTCAGAGGTTATAGGAATCGCTTGTTTATTTTGTAGATGAGGATCGTGACGATGAATTCCAGGTTGCGCTAGAAGTATGCTTTACAAGTATTCGGGCGGCGGGCGTAATTTTAAACAAAAGGGCTAACTATGTGGAGGGGGACAAATCATTGGGATCACAAGTCCGATTGGTTGTCCTCAATGAGGGGTCACCATACGAAACCTTGCACGCCTACATCTCATCTGCAGTCGCACCGTATTTCAAGTCCTACCTACATGAAACGGGTCGGTCAGCGGACACTGGAAGTGACAAACTTGCTCCATCCGTGGAAAAGAAAATGGCAGAATTAGAAATGGGTCTGTTGCATCTTCAGCAAAATATTGATATACCTGAAATTTCCCTCACTATTCACCCGGTCGTAGCCCAAACTGTAGCTATCTGCGCACAAGAAAACAGAAGACCACGGGTAGCGGATTTTGGGGACAGAGTGGACGATTCCTCATTTTTAAATAATCTACAGCAAGGCGTCAATAGGTGGGTGAAAGAAATTCAGAAAGTGACGAAGCTGGATCGCGATCCCTCGAGTGGTACTACTTTGCAAGAAGTATCGTTTTGGCTTAATTTGGAGAGAGCTTTGCTCAAGTTGCAAGAAAAGCGGGAGTCCCTGGAAGTGGAGCTGACATTGGAAGTGTTGCGTCATGGAAAACGCTTCCATGCAACAGTGTCCTTTGATACCGACACGGGGCTAAAGCAGGCTCTAGCAACGGTCAATGATTACAGTCCTTTGATGAAGGATTTTCCTATCCATGATTTACTGGCTGCGACGGATTTGGAGAAAACACGGTTCGCCCTGCAAGGCATTTTTGTTCATTTAAGGAAAATCCGTAACACTAAATACCCAATCCAGCGTGCTTTACGATTAGTGGAAGCAATTTCAAGAGATTTGTCCGCTCAACTACTAAAAATTTTGGGTACCAGGCGGTGAGTAACCTAGCATACTGTGGAAGTCAATATATACATACATTATATGCATGTGTGCTACATATAATTACCAGCCGTGACATCGTTACCTAACACGGAAAGAAATGTTAAAAGCAAAACATGTACTAAAATTCATTTACCTCATAATGCATGTAGTAATTCCGTTTGCAGATTAATGGTGGTTCCTTTTGAAGAGTTCGAGCGAGTTATGCAGTCCTGCTTTGAAATATTCAATACATGGGATGAAGAATTTGAAAAATTGCAAGCATTACTGAGGTGGGTTTTTCAATGATCAGCATCCATGCATTTTATACTTACTGACATCACGTATCCTTACATTTAGTTGCACATTTCGTGAAAGTAAGTACCGGTCTGATTGTGTTTGTTTAGAGATATTATGAAGAAGAAACGTGATGAGATGAAAATGATTTGGCGAGTTAGTCCTGCGCATAAAAAGCTTCAAAATCGCATGGAACATATTCGCAAATTCCGTCGGCAGCATGAACAGCTTCGATCTGTTATCGAAAGAGTGTTAAGACCTGACCAGCAAACGATGGTAGACGGAAATGCGAATGAGGTAAGCACACGCGATTAAGAAAACTTCCGTGATCAATGTTTATTCCCTTATATTTCATGTTTTAGTCAGTACTATTGAATTAAACGGAATTGCAGGAAGTTTCTAATGCGTACGCATTAGTAGAGGAGGTAGAAGTTCTAGAAATCTCAAAAGAAGGCCAAGAATCGTGGGACGCAGCAGTGAGGCGCTACAATGAACGTGTAGACACTGTTGAAGCCAGGATAACAGCAGCTTTGCGTGAGCAGTTAGCTACTGCGAAGTCTGCCAATGAAATGTTTAGAATCTTTGCACGGTGAGTTTTGTGCACAAATTAAAGGCCTAAATTTAAGATTTGCGAATAACGTAAATAAGAACTTAGTCCACATGATCACCTGTATTCTTACTTAGGTTCAACGCATTATTTGTTCGTCCTCAAATTCGAGGTGCCATTCGAGAGTACCAAACTCAGCTTATACAGCGAGTCAAAGATGACATTGAGACACTTCATGAAAAATTTAAGGTCGGCTAATTACACAATGTGTTTGAAAATTAGCGTTACTGCATTGTGTGGATAAGCACATTAATATATGCATTTTTCTTTCGCTTTATCGACCTTCAGACCCAATACTCATTAAGTAAAGCCTACAGAATGAGTGCTTTTCGAGATATTCCGCCAGTATCTGGATCAATTATATGGGCTAAGCAGATTGATAGACAGCTAACAACGTATTTGAGGCGCGTAGAGGCTATTCTGGGTTCCGGATGGGAAAATCATGTTGATGGTAAGCCCAAACTTACACACTTCAGTACAAACTTTATTGTCAGTATCGCAATTTCAAATGTTACTATACTTTATTGTGCATTTGCAGGACAAAGGCTAAAAAGTGATGGCGATAGCTTCAGACTAAAGTTAAATGTTCAGCCTATATTTGAGGAATGGGTTGCTAAAGTACAGCAAAAAGATGCAACAGTAAGTGGTAGGATTTTCGATATTGAGCAAGCCAGAAGTCGAGGCGGAACAGGAAAACAGCTCCTAAAACTTAAAGTGAATTTCCTTCCTGAAATCATCACATTGTCCAAAGAGGTGACGAAGTCTCAAATGTTTCCATCTTTCAGTGCAATTTATTTTTCGTTTAAATTCGGATAAGAAGTATATTACAGAGGCATATCATTGTTTACATTGTGTAGGTTCGGCACTTGAAAACTCTTGGCTTTCGAGTTCCATTGGCTATAATGAACAAAGCTCACCAGGCAAACCAAATGTATCCATTTGCTATCTCGTTGATGGAGAGTGTTCGAACGTATGAAAGATCCTGGGAAAAGGTACATATTTAATTATATATGAGATGTGCAGCTATACAAAAATGACATTTTTGAACGAGATTCCTGCTAATTTGATCAAAATAGTGCATGTGAGTAAACCGTAAATTCTACAGCGTCTTTCTGTCGGATTTGTATTTTGCATTCTACGTATTTGGGAATACTTATTTTCACTAGCCTTCCGTCTTTGGAATTTTTAGTTTGACCAAGAATTATTTAGTTGAAAATTCCCTTAGTGGTGGTTGCAAATTTTCGCGAAGTTTCACATGGTTGATTGTGTTTGTCAAACATTTGATACTAATGCTATAGTTGATCATTGATCACATTGCATGATAGTATTGGATGTGTATTTTTTAGGTTTAAATTCTAACAATCTTTTAAAATGGTACGGCTACAAATGCAAGCGTACTTGCGAGCAGAAGCTCATGATGATATCTGAGTTTCCATTAGTGTGGCGTGATATAATTAATAATTACACATGTGGCGGATTTGAAAAGCGACATTTGTAATGACAGTGTTACTACTCTACAGAAATCAGTACTGTTATTTTATTTTTATTTTTGTTTGTTCTTCCCTGTTTAGCTTGTGAGTCGGAGTAACTCTTCGAACATGAAGGTAGTCCGAAAGATTCAGAATCCGCCGATTTTGCCGTGCTATGTTAATTACATAAATATTTTCCATGTTCCAAATTAACTTATACGTACGCCGTATACCAAATTACAAACTATCAATGGCTAGACATTGCTTATTAATTTAATTACAATTTGATATTACGCAGGTTATTCACTTTATCATCCTGCGACTATATGTGCATTTTTTATTTTTGGTATTGTTTACCAATTACTATTTAACAAAGCATTGACTGACTTGTGTGAGCTTAACGCCTAATGATGTAATTACTACCAAAAGACTTCGAAAACATCGTAACGCTTTATTATACAGCGAAAGCGCATAACAGCTCAAGTAGTTTTACGTGAGAATTACTTTGTTACTGTTTAGTCGGTTTTTATTTAAATACTTTTCAAAATCACAGGAGTTGCTTTATTAGAGTAGACACGGTGTCTCATCATCATCGTTCTCGAGTAATTTGTTCTTGTAATACAACGTTTATGGGTACTTATTTGGCATTATACTACTTTTTCATTGACTGTTAGATTGTAGAGATATGCTGTAAATAAATACTAACACTAGGGTCGGAATGGAGTTAATTTAAAACATTGCTTCCGTTTTACAGGTGGATGTAAATAATGAAATTTGCTTCTCATAAATTTGTAGATTGAAGACAAGGCGAATGTGACTTTGCTAGTTGCTGGTATACGTCAAGAAGTTCATCAGCTGATATCAGAGGTAAAAAGCGCTTCTAAAATTCCTTCGTCTGCATTACTGTTTACTTATTTATGTACATTGTTATCGTATGTACTTCTCGCAGCAACTGAGATGTTGCTTTATTTTGTAATATATGATATTTTAATAACGTTACAATGTCTGCTGTACAGGGCATGGGATTAGTTTGGGAGTCATACAAGCTTGATCCATATGTAAAGAAACTTTCTGAGGCTGTTTTTCAGTTTGCAGAAAAGGTAATTCTTCTTAGAGTAACATTTTAACAGACTTCTGAGGTGTGTTTTTGAAATTCAAAGTTAAAAAGTATTTAATATTTTTGTGGGTGTTTGCAACTTGCACAGGTGGATGAAGTTTTGAGCGTTGAAATTCAAGTAAGTGTGGACATCAAATCCTTGGAAACTTGCGCTTACAGTGCAAAGACGTTTGGAGATATTTTAGCAAAGATTCAAAAAGCTGTTGATGATTTGTCGTTGAAACAATACGCAAATTTGAGTAAGTGGGTTCAACACATTGACGCAGAAGTTGAAAAGCGGTTAGCTATTAGACTGGAGGCGGGAATTTCTAGATGGACTGCATGCTTGGAGGGGAGAATCGACAATGAAGACGATACTGGAGAAGATACTGAAGCGCAGAAACTTACACATAAACTGGGAGGAGATCCAGAGGTGAGTTTTCTAACCATTAATGACAGAGTAATTGCACTCGCATGTTGACCGCTGACCTTCCCTAATTTGAAAACTCCAACAACCGATTCGTGCTTAAAATGAGTGGTTCATTAAAGTCTCATGTTTATAATTTAGCTTGGTCAACTGAAGCTAGAAATGAGGATGACTCAGCAAACATTATGGGCTTATCCGGCTGTAGAAGATGTTCGCCAACAGCTGTTTCAAAAACTCTTTGCTTGGCAAGCGATCGCTACTTCTCATCCTCGAATTCAGAGTTCTCGCTATCAAGTAATGTCTTGTTCTTCAGTTCGGTTTAACGTATTAAATTAATTTCTGAAGTATTCGATGATGATCAATTTTCATGGTTGAACACAATGATTCTTTTGTCTACAGAGCTGAGGAGTTCTCTTTATGAATTTAATAATGAGCTTAATTTTTTCAGCTACCTGTAGACATGTATTATTATGCTTTATTTTTATTTATTTGTTTTAGGTGGGACTAGAAAAAGGTCAAGCTTTAACTTATAAAGATCTTTTAGCTAAATTACCCTCCGGAAATGCGACATTAGAAAATGCGTACCAAGCTGTAGAGGCCAAAATGAGTGAGGTGACAAATTATGTGAATGAATGGATGTGTTACCAAGCATTGTGGGATTTGCAACCCGATCAGCTATATGGCAAGCTAGGAGAAGATATTATTCTGTGGCTGAAGTGTTTAACGGATATTAAGTACGCCACGATTTTCACTAACTCTTTTTTTTAATTATTACTGTTGATTACATTTTATTACGTACATGTGGTTACTTTTCCGTAATTTCAGAATTTCTCAAATCGTATTATTATAAATAGAAAATCCGTGTAACCTTTTATGTGCTTCGTTTTCCGCATTTTCTACCCTTGGTTATACCCGTATTACATAATTTGTGGAACAAATTTCAAATCCGTACCGTACTTTTCCGTTGATAGAGAATGTTGTTAGTACAAATTCTACTATGCTCCATGTGACACTTTTATACCCTACTCACCGTGCAAAAGCTCGTTCCTAATTAGCAGCAAACAGCCCCTATAGTTAAATAGTCAAACATGTGTGCATGCTGCATACGGATTCATCTTATGAACACAATCCATACTGAAATTTAATTATGGAACAGCAGCGACGGCGACCGGCTACGATTAACGAGGCTAAAATGAGCGACGGTTTAATTTACCAAATTAAACGAAGTATAAATTGCGGTGTCCAAGTTAATCAGCTAACGAATCTCCACAATAAGGGAGCTACATGAAGGCTCACCTTGCTAAAAAGGGCATAGACACTTCAGAATTTTCTTTTGCAAATATGTATTAAGTTCAGTAAAGCGCGTTTAGTTTCTAAATGTCCTCAACTCCCGGAAAAATGAGCGGGCAGGACCATCCGTTTGCGGATAGGCTGGTATAGTAGTTAAATTGCATCGCGAACGCTTAGGCTGTTTAAAAATGATATACTTAAAGTGTTTAATTAATGAATGGTTTGCCTTTGAATGAACTAGATAATGAAAACTTGACATTTTTCAGGCAAACCAGAAGTACCTTTGACACAGCTGACGTAAAAAGATATTTTGGACCTGTTGTTATCGAGTACGGCAAAGTTCAATCAAAAGTCTCCTTGAAATACGACTCTTGGCACAAGGATGCTTTGGCAAAGTTTGCCAATCTGTTGGGTACACAAATGACATCGTTTCACGCGGATGTAGCCAGGGTGAGTCTGATTAATACATTTATACCAACTTTTTTTTCAGTTTTTGCAAATGATGTAAATTCAGTGCTTGATTACAATGATTGTACGTCTACAGATCTGATTCGTGCAAATTGCAGTTCCCAATACAAATTCATTATAGCTGTCGTTTTAATTTTGTGTTTAATTTTTGATTTTATTTCAGTCTCGTACTGACCTGGAACAACAATCAATTGAGACTTCATCTACATCGGAAGCAGTTAGTTTAATAACTTACGTGCAAACTTTGAAAAAGAAAATGTTAGAATGGGAGGAACGAGTCGGAATTTTTAAGGAAGGTCAAAGAATTTTAGAAAGACAAAGATATCAGTTACCTAATTCTTGGTTGCACATAGACAGCGTCGAAGGTGAATGGAGTTCTTTCTCTGAAATCTTAAAAAGGAAGGATTCCTCGATTCAAATTCAAGTAGCTAGTCTTCAGGCAAAGATAATGAGCGAGGATAAGGCTGTTGAAGGAAGAACGTTGACCTTCCTTGGTGAATGGGAGAAAGAGAAACCAGTGAAAGCCGACTTAAAACCAAGTGAAGCCCTTCGACAATTAATGCTGTTTGAAAATCGCTATACTAAACTAAAAGATGAACGCAGTAATGTCTTACGTGCCAAGGAAGCGCTTGAAATTCAAGGTAATGGTATTTTCATGCAATTTCCTTTGCCATCGATATTTAATGCAGAATGTTTTCAACAAATTGGCGTACAGTTTATAATGAAGCTCTTTATAATTAATTCAGGCATTGGCAGCGAAACTTCTGACCGCTTTACTGTTGCGCTGGAGGAATTACAAGATCTAAAAGGTGTTTGGACAGAACTATTGCGTATATGGGAACAAATAGATGAACTGAAAGAAAAGCCTTGGCTTTCCGTTCAACCTAGAAAAATTAGACAGCAGATTGACAGTTTGCTGAGTCAGCTAAAAGAATTACCGGCAAAGTTACGACAGTACTCGTCGTATGAACATGTGCAGAAACTTCTGATGAGCTTCGCCAAGGTACAACATATGGATGTGCTGCGCTTTTGTGCTGGGAACAGCAACTTATTGTGGTTATATGTATGACAACTAATTTTTTAATACTTATAGGTGAATTCTCTCATCATTGAACTAAAATCAGAAGCTCTAAAGGAACGTCATTGGAAGTCTTTGATGAAATCTCTAAGAGTGAACTGGATTTTATCAGATCTAACACTGGGTCAAGTTTGGGATGTCGATCTGCAAAAAAATGAAAAGATTTTGAGAGGCATAATAATTGTGGCACAAGGAGAAATGGCTTTGGAGGAGTTCTTAAAACAAGTGCGAGAATCGTGGCAAACATACGAGCTGGAGCTAGTGAACTACCAAAATAAGTGTAAACTCATTAAAGGCTGGGACGACCTGTTTAACAAATTAAAAGAGCACATCAATTCTGTGGCAGCTATGAAACTCTCACCTTACTATAAAGTATTCGAGGAGGAAGCAAACACGTGGGACGACAAACTGAATAGAATTTTAGCTCTTTTTGATGTTTGGATTGATGTGCAAAGGCGTTGGGTGTACCTGGAAGGAATTTTTTTATCTAGTCAAGATATCAAAGCACTATTGCCCATGGAAACTTCTCGATTTCAAAGTATAAGTACTGAGTTCCTGGGGCTCATGAAAAGAGTGAGCAAGTCACCAAAGATTTTAGACATTCTTAATATTCAAGGCGTGCAGCGATCTTTAGAGCGTCTTGCAGACTTATTAGGGAAAATCCAAAAAGCACTGGGAGAGTATTTGGAGAGAGAAAGATCTTCGTTTCCCAGATTTTATTTTGTTGGTGATGAGGATTTGCTAGAAATAATCGGAAATAGCAAAAATATCGCAAGACTTCAGAAACATTTTAAGAAAATGTTTGCTGGTGTGTCATCTGTAGTTTTGAGCGAAGATCAAACGACTATTAGCGCCATTGCTTCAAGGGAAGGAGAAGTCGTACAGTTTCTGACCCCAGTCGTTGTAACTGATCAAAAAGTTAATGAGTGGCTGTCGGCCGTAGAAAGGGAAATGCGAGTGTCGTTGGCCACGCAGTTGGCGCAAGCCGTCATTGATGTGACCCAGTTTAATGAAAAGATTGATCAGCAGCTATTCATGCAATGGTATGCCTGGATTTTCTTTTGGATTGTTTACTGTTTTTCGATTGCTGAGAGTTGTGTGATTGATTTTCCTTTGTGATATATTTGACGCACGTAGGGTGGACAAATTTCCTGCTCAGTTAATCAATCTTGCTGCTCAAATTTGGTGGTGTGATGGAGTGGAGAACGCGATTGGAAACAAGAGTAAACTTGAGATTGTAGTGAAACGAGTGGAAAATTCTCTAAATATTCTTGCAGACTCCGTTTTGCATGAACAACCTGCTTTGAGGCGAAAAAAACTAGAACATTTGGTAATTTTTGTAGAAGCGATAATAATTTTGCACAAGTCTATAATGGAAATGTAATTATTATGTATAATTAATTATTATTTATTTCCTAGATTAATGAATTTGTTCATAAGCGAACCGTCACCCGTCATTTGTTAACAACCGGTGTTAACCAGAACAAGGCTTTCGAATGGCTGAGACAAATGCGCTTCTATTTTGACCCGAATCAGCCAGATGTACTGAAGAAGTTAAGCATACATATGGCTGACGCCAAATTTAATTATGGATTCGAGTACTTGGGAGTACAGGAAAAACTTGTTCAAACTCCTCTTACTGACAAATGCTATTTAACAATGACACAAGCATTAGAGGCTCGTCTAGGAGGGTCTCCTTTTGGACCAGCAGGAACAGGAAAGACGGAATCAGTTAAAGCTTTAGGTCACCAACTAGGGCGGTTTGTTCTAGTATTCAATTGTGACGAGACGTTCGATTTTCAAGCTATGGGCAGAATTTTCGTTGGATTGTGTCAAGTTGGAGCGTGGGGCTGTTTTGATGAATTGTAAGAATATTTACATTTGGATATTGACGCTTAATTATTCTAACTGATGCATGTATTAAATGTTTTGTGTGCATTTCTTCGGAATTGTGAAGCTGAAAAAGTGGCACGTCAATTAAGCTTAAAGCTAACGTGCGATCTATCTGTACATAGCGTTTAACTTAAAGCTTCAAAGTCGATTCGTCAGGCATGTAGATGGAAATACAATTGTGGAAAATTAATGTATATGCACAAATGTGTTTTATGTACAATAGTAACCGACTGGAAGAACGAATGCTGTCGGCAGTATCACAGCAAATACAAACAATACAGGAAGCATTGAAATCGCAAAAGGATGGCAATAAAGAAGGAAGTTTGTGTGTTGAGTTGGTTGGCAAAAACGTAAGGGTTTCACCTGAAATGGCCATCTTCGTGACAATGAATCCAGGTTATGCAGGACGATCCAACCTACCAGATAATCTCAAGCAACTATTCCGATCATTGGCGATGACAACACCAGATAGGCAACTCATTGCTGAGGTAATGTTGTTCTCACAAGGCTTCCGAACGGCAGAAACGTTAGCAGCCAAAGTGGTCCCATTCTTCCGATTGTGTCAGCAACAGTTGTCTGCGCAGAGTCATTATGACTTTGGATTACGTGCATTAAAATCGGTGCTCGTTTCCGCTGGTAATGTAAAGCGCGACAGGATTCAAAAGATCAAAGAAACCGCGAGCCAACGAGGTGAACAAGTTGAAGAATCGAAGATTGCTGAAAATTTGCCAGAGCAAGAAATTCTGATACAATCAATTTGCGAAACCATGGTGCCAAAGCTAGTAGCAGAAGACATTCCCCTTCTCTTCTCTCTTTTAAGTGATGTGTTTCCAGGTGTACAGTACACACCCGCCCAGATGGACCAGTTAAAGGATCACATTAAAGCGATTTGCGGGGAAGAATATTTGGTTTGTGGGGAAAATTCCTGGATGGAGAAGGTATGTTGTATGATTTCTGTAGCTCATTAATTTTATGATAGGCAAAAATGAAATTGGAAACCATGGATATGTTTCTAGTTCTTAGCCCGTGGTTCTTTTTTGGAATGGTTTTTGGTAGTTTAGCCTGTTGCTTCGTGTTTACTGACGCTTTCAGGGTAGTATATAATTTCAGTTGCCGATACTATAATCAAAAATATATTTATTAATTCACGGTTAGTAACTAGTCAATTAGCTTTTAACATTTACTGCTTTTCATGCACTTGATTATGGTTTTTGAAACGTATAGATAATAACATTTTTAAAGTATATTATTGTTGTACCTACATATTATTGTACTTCCTGTTATAAGCAGCAACTTATAAAGCAACTTATAAAGTGTTGCAGTACAACATGTTATTATACTTCGATTCCATTTTGTTTTATGCATGTTGCATATGCATGAGTACGTGCATGTCATGGCCGTTTGTCCCTCTATGATTTACTGCTGTTTTTAATTTTATCTACCCATGTGTGACAAATGTTCAGTTGAAAGTCACGTACATGTGATAAAATCCAAGTTTTAATTGACCTTCCCTTGACAAAGTGTACCTATTTTGCACGTTTTATGTTGCTGTAATTGTCCTGTTTTGTTACTCTGCATGGTCTGGGATTGACCAAAAGAACGCAGAAGCCTTGCCATATATCGGCCTAATTATTCTTTCTCAAGTAATCGTAATTCAAATTAAGATCAAATTCCTGTAATAATTTTTTGGATCTTGTTTCTACTATTTCATTTCGATTTCAAAACATGCACACAACAAAAGGGATATCATGGAAAATCCTGGATAGAAAAAGTAAGAGTATATATACAATATACATATACGTTTGTTTACCTTTAAATAAACTCTGTAAATACAGTAGTTTCAAAGTTACATATTATTGAATGTACTTATATCTTTAGTAGAACATGTAGACACATGTATTAACTAATAGCTATGTAATTAGTACATAGTCGGTAGCACATTTTGCTCTCAAGGTAAGATGCACATTTGATGTGCTAGGTAGGCAGTAATTATAGTTTATTTTTACGAAAGTATAATCGAAATGCTAATTATTTTGATACATTTTGTATGGTAAAATAATGCATGAGTTTTGGTGGGATTTTTCCAGGTATTGCAACTCTATCAAATCCAAGCTCTGAGTCATGGTGTTATGCTCGTCGGAAATTCTGGATCAGGAAAATCAACAGCATGGAAAGTTCTTCTGCGAGCCTTAGAACGTCATGAAGGTATCGAAGGAGTTTCACACGTAATAGACCCTAAAGCACTGTCTAAGGAAGCTTTGTATGGGTTCATGGATCCCAATACAAGGGAATGGACGGATGGCTTATTTACGCATATTTTGAGGTATGTTTTTGTACTCAAAGCTAAAATTATTTGGTATTTTCAGTACTCTATCCATCTGTATTTTCATATTGATTTGAAACGCAGGAAAATCATCGACAATGTTCGTGGCGAGAGAGGGAAACGCCAGTGGATCGTGTTTGATGGTGACGTCGATCCAGAGTGGGTGGAAAATCTTAACTCTGTCTTGGACGACAACAAGTTACTTACACTTCCCAATGGAGAGCGACTTGCTCTTCCTCCGAATGTTCGTTTACTATTTGAAGTTCAGGATTTGAAACATGCGACAATGGCCACCGTTTCTCGGTGCGGCATGGTTTGGTTTTCGCATGATGTTCTCTCAACAGAAATGCTGTTCCACAATTTTCTGTCAAGATTGCAAAATATTTCCCTCGATGATGGTGAAGAAAGCGATCATTTTAGTACAAGAGCAACCGACAAATCACAGGGTGATGAAGTTTCCCCAGCGTTACGGGTAAGAGCATTGCCTAAATGGTCGTCTAGTTTTTGCAGTTCAAGTATGTTCGTGATTTTAATTCTGAGTGCTTTTTTTAGTTACAAAGAGAAATTTCGACCCTGCTTCAACCATATTTCACCCCAGATGGTCTGGTGGAAAAATGTTTGGACTTTGCTGCAACTTTGGAACACATAATGGATTTTACTCGTATGCGAGCACTGTCGTCGTTGTTTTGCATGATGAACGAAGCGGTTCGACAAATCCATGCCTATAACTCGGGTCACCAAGATTTCCCCTTAGATCCAGATGCTGTAGACAGGTTTATTTCTAAATCGATTGTCTATGCAATGTTGTGGTCTTTTACGGGTGATGCTAAATTAAAAGTGAGGCATGAACTTGGAGAGTACATCCGAAGTATCACAACCATTCCTCTTCCCCCTGTCAATCCTCAGGCTCCGATTATTGACTATGAGGTATCTATTGTCAGTTTTTGCCGTACCATTATTTAATGCTTTGATGTTTATTGTGTTAATATGACTGATTTTGGCAGGTTACAATAAGCGGGGAATGGTCACTATGGTCAGTAAAGGTGCCCCGCACTGATGTTGAGACGCACAAAGTGGCTTCTCCAGACGCAGTTGTCCCAACTTTAGACACTGTCCGACATGAATCCTTATTGGCCACTTGGCTAACAGAGCACAAACCGCTTGTATTGTGTGGCCCACCGGGTTCTGGTAAAACAATGACACTACTCTCAGCCCTTCGAGCCTTACCTGATATGGAAGTGGTTGGATTGAATTTTTCGTCTGCAACAACGCCCGAGTTGCTTCTGAAAACGTTTGATCATTATTGCGAATACAGGAAGACGCCCAATGGTGTTGTTCTGGCTCCTATTCAGGTACGTTGAGTTATCTGGTTTGATTTTATTCTGTTAAATGTATGCAATGAAAATGAGGATACCTTTAATTATACTTGATATAATATTTGTGAGAGTACTTTTTCGTCATCTGATTTATATAAAGAATGTGTTATTAAAGTTTTCACTAAAGTTTGTCCGTTCAATTAATACTGACTATTTTTGAATTTTCAGCTTGGAAAGTGGCTGATCCTATTCTGTGACGAAATCAACTTGCCAGACATGGACAAATATGGCACACAAAGAGTTATTTCATTTTTGAGGCAGCTGGTCGAGCATAAATTTTTCTACAGAACATCTGATCAAGCCTTGGTAAATTACTCGACAGTTTTATGTTTAACATAAGGGTATTTGGCTTTGATTATCTTGACTCACAACACTGCGTAAGCTAACGACAATTCTTACCTAAAAATTTGACACGATAAAATTTAGGTTCGACTTGAAAGGATCCAGTTTGTCGGAGCGTGCAATCCACCCACTGATCCAGGAAGAAAACCATTGTCACATCGTTTCCTTCGACACGTTCCCGTCGTGTATGTGGATTATCCTGGAGAGATGTCGCTAAAACAAATTTATGGCACCTTTAATAGGGCTATGCTGAAACTAGTTCCGACATTGGTACCTTATGCAGAGCCTCTTACTGATGCAATGGTGGAGTTTTTCCTAAAATCTCAGGAACGCTTTACTCAAGATATGCAACCTCATTATGTTTACTCGCCTCGCGAAATGACACGCTGGGTCCGTGGTATTTATGAAGCTATTAGACCTTTGGATAGTCTCCCTGTTGAAGGTTTGGTTCGCTTGTGGGCGCATGAAGCCCTTCGGTTGTTCCAGGATCGCCTCGTTTACGACGACGAACGACAATGGACTAACGAAAATATTGATTCCGTTGCTTTGTCACATTTCCCCACCATCGATAGGAACGCTGCACTGGCAAGACCTATTTTGTATTCGAATTGGCTGTCTAAGGATTACGTGCCGGTGGATAGAGAAGAACTGCGTGATTACGTCAAAGCGCGACTCCAAATTTTCTATCAAGAAGAATTAGATGTCCCGCTGGTGCTGTTTGATGAAGTACTTGATCATGTTCTTCGAATGGACAGGATATTTAGACAACCTCAAGGACATTTACTTTTGATTGGCGTTGCTGGTTCAGGGAAAACGACGTTATCCCGATTTGTTGCGTGGATTAACGGCCTCCAAGTTTTTCAGATCAAAGTTCATAATAAGTATACTGCCGCAGAATTCGATGAAGATTTGAGGTCTGTTCTGCGAAGAGCTGGATGTAAAGGAGAGAAGATTTGCTTTATTTTGGATGAGTCCAACGTTTTGCAAAGCTCATTTTTGGAAAGAATGAACACATTACTTGCGAATGGAGAAGTTCCTGGTCTGTTTGAGGGGGATGAATACACTACCTTAATGACACAATGCAAAGAGGGAGCAACCCGTGAAGGTTTAATGCATGATTCTGCGGAGGAACTTTACAAATGGTTTGCAGGGCAAGTTATGAGAAATTTGCATGTTGTGTTCACCATGAACCCCAACGAGCAGGGCCTGAAAGATCGAGCCGCCACCTCTCCCGCTTTGTTCAATCGTTGTGTTTTAGATTGGTTTGGTGACTGGACCCACAACGCTTTATTTCAGGCAAGTTTCATGAATTTGAGAATGAATGTATTTTTGCATGGCATGCTCAGTTTCATGATGTACTTATTTTTTCGGCAGGTTGCTCGTGAACTAACACTGAAAGTGGACTTAGAGAGCGCAACTTGGAAGATGCCACTTGAATTTCCGTTGGCATTTGAAGATCTTAATCCATCAACCATGCTTCATCGAGACGCTGTAGTCAATGCTTTTGTGTTTTTTCATCTTACGCTACACAAGGCAAACAAGCGACTTGCCAAACGGGGCAACCGAACTATGGCCATTACCCCACGGCACTTTTTGGACTTCATTAATCATTTTGTCAAACTCCATAACGAAAAGCGGTCAGATCTGGAAGAACAGCAGCTTCATTTGAATATAGGATTGAGTAAGATTGCTGAGACCGTTGAGCAAGTGGGAGAAATGAAAAAGTCTTTGGAATTAAAGTCTAAGGAGCTCAACGAGAAGAATGAGTTGGCAAACAATAAGCTCAAGGAAATGATTGGAAGACAACAAGAGGCTGAGAAGAGAAAAGTTCAGAGTCAAGCAATTCAAGTGGCCTTAGCAAAACAAACTGAAGAAATTACTAAAAAACAAGCTGATGTTCAAAAAGATTTAGAACAAGTGGAACCAGCCGTACGAGAAGCAGAACAAGCTGTTTCTTCAATTAAGAAGCAGCAATTAGTAGAAGTTAGGTCAATGGCAAATCCTCCACCCGCCGTAAAAATGGCTTTGGAATCCATTTGTTTGCTGCTCGGAGAAAACACGACAGATTGGAAGGCCAGTCGCGCTGTGTTAAATAGGGAGAACTTTATTTATACAATCGTGAATTTTGAGACTGAGGGTATTACAGACGATGTTAGGGAAAAAATGAAAAACAGATACCTATCAAATCCGGATTATACCTTCGACAAAGTTAACCGCGCCAGTTTGGCCTGTGGTCCACTGGTCAAGTGGGCGATTGCTCAAATCAATTTTGCTGAAATGTTAAAGAAAGTCGAGCCATTGCGTGATGAGTTAAGGAATTTACAGCTCGCAGCTGAAAAGAACCAAAGTGAAGGAACGCAAGTCACAGATGACATTCATCTTCTTGAGCAGCAGATCATAAGTTACAAAGAAGAGTATGCGCTACTCATCGCGCAGGCACAAGCAATTAAGAGTGATTTGGAAAACGTCCAAAGCAAAGTAGAGAGATCCATGGCGTTGCTCAAAAGTTTAGGATTAGAAAGGGAGAGGTGGGAGGGCAGCAGTGAAGCATTCCGTGGTCAGATGGCCACCATTGTTGGTGATGTCTTATTGTCTTCTGGTTTTCTTGCTTATGCCGGATACTTTGATCAGCAGTAAGTATAAGAAAACTATTTCGTGACTCATAAATTGATTAAGCATCGAAACAGTTTGTAAACCATTGTTGCTTTTAAAATAGGTATCGTCAGAATTTATTTAATACCTGGTGTGATCACCTCAGTCGCGCTGGAATTAATTACCGCCAAGACCTGGCACTGTGCGAATATTTGAGTCATCCTGATGAGCGATTACGCTGGAAGGATAATTCATTGCCAGATGATGATCTCTGCACAGAGAATGCAATAATGTTAAAGCGCTTCAATAGGTACCCTCTTATTATTGACCCGTCTGGTCAGGCTACGGATTTCCTCATGAAAGAGTACTCGGACCGAAAACTGACCAAAACGTCATTTTTGGATGATTCATTCCGTAAGTGTTGCCTAGATCTAATGTCAATTTACATTTCACGGTAAGATTTTGCTTTATAACACCTTTGTATTGAAAATGTTTACAGGCAAGAACCTGGAATCTGCTCTACGATTTGGCAATCCATTACTGGTGCAGGATGTTGAAAGTTATGACCCCATCTTGAATCCAGTGCTAAATCGGGAGGTCCGCAGAACTGGTGGCCGTGTGCTGATTTCTTTGGGGGAACAGGATATTGATTTGTCACCATCCTTCGTTATCTTTTTGTCTACTAGAGATCCCACGGTGGAATTTCCTCCTGATGTATGCTCTCGTGTGACTTTTGTTAACTTCACTGTCACCAGAGCATCGCTTCAGAGTCAGTGTTTAAATCAAGTGCTCCGAGCTGAGAGACCTGATATAGATCAAAAGCGATCAGACCTGTTGAAACTTCAAGGTTTGTCCCTTTGTCCTCACATGCAAATATTTATCTCATCTGTTAAACATAGAATAAATGAAATATTCATGTGCATTGCAGGTGAATTTCAAGTACGCTTGCGCCATTTGGAGAAATCGTTACTAGGAGCTCTTAATGAAGCTAAAGGGAAGATTCTTGATGATGATAGTGTCATTACTACTCTCGAAAACCTGAAGCTAGAAGCTGCGGAAATATCTCGCAAGGTTGAAGAAACAGATAAAGTCATACGAGAAATCGACACAGTGTCTCAGCAATATTTACCACTGGCACAGGCGTGCAGCTCCATATATTTTACTTTGGAAAACCTGCACCAAATGCACTTCTTGTACCAGTATTCGCTACAATTCTTTTTAGATATGTTTATGTCTGTCCTCACTGGTAACGCTCACCTAAATGGTGTTAAAGACCATAGCCAACGATTGGATATAATCACAAAAGATTTGTTTAAGGTCAGTATATTCAAAATGGACATTAATTTCTTATCACGATAGTTATAATCACGATAGTTTTGCAAACATTGCCAGTGTGTTCTGTTCGACGTTTTTAGGTCTGCTCTGATCGAGTTTCAAGAGGGATGCTACACGTGGATCGCCTACCTTTTGAAATGTTACTAGCTCGAATTTACTCAAAAGGCATTTTTGAGTCAGTATTTCAGAAGTTTTTGCGCTTTAAAGAGGGAGTTATTGTTCAGGCAAAGGTAAGCGTTTGGTAACTTTTCGTATTTTAAAAGAAAGGTTGAACTTATTGTTTATTTACCATTTGTGAATTACAGACAAGTGCATGTCAGTATCTCACAGCTGATCAAGTTGAAGGTATGATGAGATTGGAATCAAAAGTGCCGGCTTTCAAAAGTCTTGCAAGCAAAGTTGAAACGAATGATTTCTTAACTTGGCTTCGCCAACCTACGCCGGAAACTAGCGTTCCCCAACTTTGGGAAGAAGGTGCTGGTGACACTCACGAATTCACGAAGACCGTTAACAAGTTACTTCTTATTCAGGTTGTTTTTATTTTTTATCTTTTAAAGTTTAAAAGTGTGCTCATACACGTGCTGTTGCACTGTAGTCTGCACTGCCGTAATTATGATGATAACCTTTCCCTCATATGAAAGAAAATGATTACAACAAAATTTGTTCGCTATTATTTATATCTGAGTTGTTTCCCAAAATCGTCCCCCGTTTTTGTTTTTTGTCGAATTGCCTGAAAACCTTTCAATGTTCTTTCAGGCATTCCGACCCGATCGCGTTTGTGCTATGGGACACATTCTCGCGGACGAAGTTCTTGGATCTGATTTCTTTTCTTCAGAGGATGTAGATTTAGCTAAAGTTGTGGACCATGAAGTTACTTGCCGAACTCCAGTACTTCTTTGTGCTGCTCCAGGGTTTGATGCATCCGGTCGTATTGATGATTTAGCAGCACAAAAAAGTCAAAACCTTGTGTCCATCGCTATCGGTTCTGCTGAAGGATTTACGCAAGCAGATCAAGCTATTGCATCAGCTGTAAAAGCTGGAAGGTACGAACCTGCGAGTTTATAATTATAAAAGTTTTGTCAGCAATTGCTTTATTTTGCAAACACTCGTTAGAAATAGCTATTACCTCTCGCCTATTCTACGTCACACAGATGGGTACTTTTGAAGAACGTTCATCTAGCCCCACAGTGGTTGCTGCAACTTGAGAAAAAAATGCATTCCTTACAGCCGCACACCTCATTCAGACTATTTCTTACCATGGATATTCATCCTAAAATTCCTGTAAATCTCCTCCGTGCTGGAAGAGTGTTTGTTTTTGAACCTCCTCCGGGAATTAAAGCAAATCTGTTACGAACATTTAATACGGTTCCTGCTGCTCGCATGATGAAAGCCCCAAGCGAACGAGCAAGGTTGTATTTCTTGGTAGCATGGTTTCATGCGGTTGTTCAGGAAAGGCTTCGATATGTTCCTTTGGGTTGGGCGAAATACTACGAGTTCAATGAGGCTGATTTGAGGGTAGCGTGCGATACTCTGGATGCTTGGATAGACTCAACAGCAATGGTATGTTGTTAATTATGTTGTTAATAAACGGACATGTCTCGCAAGTGAGATGAAAAGCGTAATCATTCTGTGATTTCTGTATATACTTTGCAGGGTAGAACGAATTTACCACCGGATAAGGTACCATGGGATGCTCTCAAAGTTCTTTTCTCCGAGACTATTTACGGCGGAAAAGTTGATAATGAATTTGATTCAAGACTTTTGTCCTCATTTGTTCACCGGCTTTTCACTCCACGGAGTTTTGAGTCCGAATTTTTACTCGTAGCCAACGCCGACGGTGGTGATATTTCTATGCCTGATGCACTACGCCGAGATCAGTTTCTCACGTGGGCAAATGGTCTTGTGCACCGTCAGACACCTGCTTGGCTTGGCTTACCTACTCATGCCGAGAAAGTATTATTGACCAATAGAGGATCTGAGATGGTGTCCAAACTTTTGAAGATGCAACTGATTGAAGATGATGAGGACCTTCCAGCAATTGAAGCAGATGCTTCGGACGAAGACCATGGTGGTGCTCCTGCATGGATGAAAACTCTGAGAAATTCAGCAGACGAATGGTTGAAACTTTTACCAGAGCAGCTTATGGCGTTAAAAAGAACTGCTGACAACATCAAGCGCCCCTTGTATCGTTTCTTCGAAAGAGAAGTTTCTGCCGGAGTGGCAATTTTGCAGACGGTTAAATTAGATTTGACGGATGTAAAACTGATTTGTCTGGTGAGTTAACCGCGATGTTCTAAGAATTTCTTGCCAATGTATAATTTGAGCTGGTCATAATTACATGTCTTTCATTTTAGGGTGAAAAAAAGCAAACTTCGTACCACAGAAAATTAATCTCTGAGCTTGTCCGAGGAATGATCCCAGAAAGCTGGGGTGGCAAATATCCTGTACCCAGGGGATGTACCGTGATCAATTGGATCAATGATTTAGCACTTCGGATTGAGCAACTAATCACGATTTCGCAGACGATTCATCTGGAAGGAGCTGAGCAGCTCGAGGTATACATTTGTTATAATTAGTTTGAATCAAATATGTGATGCGGTGTGCGACATTATCACTTCCAGAATTCCAGAATAAGACAATTATTAATTGCGAATATTTGATTACCATTGTATTTCGTCCACATTACGGCGCCGATAATGTTTTCCCCCTTAATTAGCAATTAACTTCAGGGTTAGCTCTAAACCTATAACGTCATGTTATTGTAGGGTCTCCCAGTTTGGCTTGGAGGTCTGTTTAATCCGGAAGCGTACTTCACTGCTACTCGACAGTGCGTTGCTCAAGCTAATGGCTGGTCAGTTGAAGAACTAATACTGGATGTTGTGGTGGGGGGATCTGGCCATGGTAATTTCCGGCTTACTGGACTCAAACTTCAAGGTGCCGCGTGGAAAGATGGGTTACAGTTATCAGCAGATGTATTGAGTGATTTACCTACTGTTGCCTTAACATGGGTGAAGTAAGTACTGCTTTGGCATTCATTGTATTAGCACAAGAATATGAATTGGTTGGTTGAACCTTTAGTGAGTCTAATGCATTGTTTTTACACACAAACACTATTTGTTAAACTTTCAGAATTGATCCGAAAGTGAACATGAAGGAAGGAAAAATCACTTTACCTGTATACCTAAACTCAACCCGTGATGATTTACTCTTTACCGTTGATATGAAAATGATAAAGCAGCAAGACAAGTACAGCTTCTATGAACGTGGTGTTGCTATACTAGCATCTACTTTAACGTAAATCAACGTTTCGGAATCGCTGTTTTAAAGAATCTAGTGTGTGTGCAAGCTATTGCTTACACGCGTTAAACTATTAAGTTTTATTAAGGCGTTTGAATAAACACTTTTCGGGAAGGATAGTTTCTGGTACGTATAAGTAGATTAAATAAGTTCTGTTCTGTATAACCTCGCAACGTCTATACGACTCGTAGAATCCGTTTAAATTATTTAATCAATTAGTTTTTTGTAACGGAGGCTTTAATGTCATGTGTGCCTTTTGTCCTTACTCGTGGGTATCCACAAATGAAATCGAATAAAAAACATGAAATTATAGCCGCCGCCTCGTGGTACTTATTCAGTCTACCTCACAGCAGAGTGAGCGCATAGCGCATACCAATACTAATTTGTATAAGTATAGGTACATAGTGTTGTAAAATTGAATGTTAGAATCATTCAGGTTAGGAATCAGAACTCGACAATTTAAGTACACGAGTACTGAAACAATTTAAAGTACTTGTGTAAAAAGCTTGAATTGTTTGAACGAGTTTATAGCTTTTACGAACTTGTAATTGACATTGGTACCAAAATTGATACTCGCAAATTGAACTTCAATTGATAAGGAATTCCATTCTCGAGTCACTCAGCGTAAACTTTTGACAAAAAGCAAATCATTCCTCCCAAAATATAATAAATATACTATATACCTTGTAACAAATTCAAATTATATTTACGCACAAGTTTTTTCATTGCGTAAACAAAAATCTAGTTCCCTCTATGCATCTCCGTATAACGTGGTAAATTGAAGAATATACATATTTTGTATGCAGATTTTCAATGTATGTGGAAAATATTTCATCTTGATCGTATTTTAAGCACAAGAGGTTGGCAGCGCCATTATAGGCGGCATGCATACGAATTTCGTTTTGCAATTTTATAAATGTCCTGGCGTTAAATGCCTTCCCAATATGCCCATGTGCAAATGCCCTATAATTCCCAATATTGACCAATTATAGAAGATGCCTTAAATTCCCGGAAATGCCCAATGAGCCAGGGCACATTGAAATTTACAACCCGAAGTCCCTAAGTATACATATAATACCTATAATTTGTTACACAAGCAAAAAATGGAACTTTACTGATTGATATACGTATGCTGGGGCTCATAATCCAAGACAAATGCACGATGCTAATGGATGTTTTATACACGGTCTGCTCAATTTTGTCACAAACCGTAACCAATTAACTTTTAAACAAACTGGTCTTAATAGGTACTTACCGCGATTTTAAACTCATTCTACTCGTGTACGCATACCTATTACAATTTAATTGCTACTCGTTCAATGGAATTAATTTTGTTGTGAAGCAGCTGCTTTCTACTGGTCCTCCGAATCTCATATTTATTTTCAATAACCCTTCGTTTATTGCATAGGCCATTCTGGTAGTATAAAAACGCTGTAATTTCTAGTGTAATTGAGTAGAAAATTAGTAATAATTATTGTAACAGTGTTGTAGACAAGGTAAAAGGTATATTTATGCTGTTATGTTCACAAGCAAACTAATGAGTGCTCAGTTACGTTATTGTTTATTAAAGTATAAAATCAATCTCGATCGGTATAATCGATTTTGTTGACTGAACACATTTAGTTACGTTAAGAAGATATAAAAAATTGCAAGTGCATTCCAGAGTTAAGGCTCACTGATCTTCATTGACCTGTATTATTCGAAATTTCACTCCTCAGGTAATCACAGGAATAAAACAAAGGTCCAGCTACTAGAAAGTATTTAAATAGATATCCTGCACAAAATTATGTACAGTCAGTATCCAAATCCTCACCAATTTAATAATTCTGATAAACACTAAACAGATTAGTTGCCAAATTGTGTACTAGGTGAAAAACAAATTAATAGTTACATGCTAGAAGATTTCGGAACTGGTAGGCCAGCTTATAAACCACTTCATACAAGCTTTGATAATTACAGTAATAATTAAAACATGCAAGTGCATCGACAGTGACTCACAACAAATTGTTTATTTCTGCTATTTTTGTGGTAGTGCTTTACGAGTAGATGCACCTGAAATAATCTAACTGCTCGTACTCCCGAAAAAACAAATGAAAAGGATAACGTAACTATGTTGCACGTGTGCGTAAATTCATGAATACACCGCAGCTATTACTACGCATATAAGAAAATAATTCCTCGTCTCTTCCCCTTTATATCTGTAATATCTGCCAAATAAAAATGTGTTCGTTGGCAGCTGGCATTGACTTGACTTCAAGATTTGTAGTACGTTTTCTCAGCACTCTGGTTACTACGATGTATCCTGTGAGGATTCGGATGGTGCCTGTGATGAGATTTTTTGGAAGATTCGTGCTTTATTTCGTGACTTTTTCTGTGCTCGGGTGAGCGGTCATAACGACGACGTGGGCTGCAACTCTTATCCTGGCTGTAGCTACGACTGGGAAAATCCTCATTATTAGGAGTTTTATCCGTGTTAATTTTAATTTGGGTATCACCAATAACGGGTAAATGAACGTCATGCTCATAATCGCGACTGTCTTGATGGATGCTACGATCTGATTTGTTGTCGCATGGGGATTTATTTATTTTACAAGAACCAGGGGAAGTGGAGGTGCGACGACGCTTCTTCTTGTTTTCATGCAGACTAGCCTGTCCACTATCATCACTTTCAGACTCGGTCGATGCTGAAGAACTGCTCGAAGAGCTCGAAGAACTAGATGATCCGGTGGAACTGTCTGAATAAATGCCGCTGTGTTTACTCAAGTCGACTTCGTCAGCAAGCTTCGCTAATTGCGGTAGTTTATTCTAAAAATAATAATATTCATTCTGACTCTTGATTTTGATCTTATTGCTACTATAATAAAATCGTGTTCACTTTTACTCTAATCTGAAATTCCCTTTTTAAAGCCAATTTATCACGAATTTCACAATACAATAATATAAAGCATATCTTTCAAATCTTACCCGAAGAACTGCGAGCCACTTTACTGACAATTTTGGTCTACCTCGAACAGTCTTGTGCCAAACGATAGGAAAATTTGTTTTGGAACAGAAGTTCTGGGTAACAGCAATGGTTGTGTCCAAATTTAAGACTACGTGCCACCAGCCTCCAGGAACAAAAACAGTGTCTCCGGGCCCTTGAAGAATTTCGATCTAGAAAATGTACAAAAATGATCAAGGTCACAACACCGGTACCTGCAACTGTCCGTATTAGATAATAATTGTTTCCATTTATGTATGTAGTACTGGTTTAAACTCGTCTGGCCAGGAAGGCTGTTGTGTTCGGGGATATATCACTTTAAACCATGTAATCGCTTCGTCCTGTTGCTTTCCACCTGCACTGTGGGAAACTTTCAGCATTTCTTTGGGAGTATTTGTAGGAAATAGACACCAACGTTTATGACCAGACAAAAGAGCATTCCAGGCACTTGTTCCCAGGGGATCTATATGAATTCCGGTGCCACTACGGGCCGGTCCCATTACAAACCACCGATAAGGAGGCCGTCGCCGCTCGCCGGCGTACTGAAATAAATCATCACGGAAGTACACGGGTACATTGTAATCTTCTAGCAGTCGTTTCCGCCTAGGGTGCTGTGGAAGTACAAATACGACATTTCATCACGTAATAAAGCTAATCATAATCGAGTTACATGTGGTTATAATTCATGAGGTTCTACTGGCGAGTAATAACAAGTTTTACCTCTCCAAAGCTGCTGTCAAATATATACAGAGGACTGTCATCTTTAGTGGATACTAAATACTCAACATAATACTTCATTTTCATTTTAACACTGTAACCTTCATTATCTTCCCCACACTTGAATTTTTGATTGCGGAACTTCTTCGCCAGACGCTGAGAAAACAAAATAAACCTTTAGAAAATAATGTTCAAGTAAACAAAGTTAGTATGTCTTCATGTGATGTTATTACCTGAATCGTCCATTTATGATTTGCTTTCCACTGACTCTGAGCACCCAAAATCACTACAGGTTTATATGGCTTTTCGTACCGCTCGATAAACTCTTCCGGGCTAACTTGATCCGCATGAATTCTGTCCACACCCTTTGACTCTTTGAAGGAGTTTAGAGAGCAGTCAAAAGTTTTGTAATAACAATGTTCGTACCACGCACTTTTGCTTCTTAGTTCTGAAAGGATCAATCAAAGGATATGAAGGTAATGAGAGTCAATGTCATCTCCAATTACTTTTATTCTCCATGAAAATGAATGGCAATTCTTTTCGTTAGCAGGAAAAGGCACATGATCAGCTGAGGAATAATAATTCAGACGAAAACAGATAAACATAATGTATAGATCAGCACGATTTCCTTTACCTGGTCTAGCTCTACGTTTTGCGTCTTTGATTCGTTTTCTTGCCCGAATTTCAAAATCATCATATACTTCTCCCTGCAACGTATTCCTCTCCATTTATTTCTGAGCACCACTAATCAAGAAAGATATTGTATCTTTCACAAGACACTGTCACAAGACAATGTAGAGTAAAAAGGCCGGCCGTTCACCCGTTGAATTTTAACATCTACTCCTCTATAGCAGAGCACCTGAATCCAACACCAAAGCTATTTTCAAGTGAATACCTCCGGTAAGTCCGGTACCGGGCACAGGCAGAGGCACACTATAATGGAATACGACTTGCTCTTGCAAAATGCAAAGGACTCGTACTTTACCCTCCCTGCAGATACTTGGTCAATGATGTCATATAATAGCACATTCCAGTTCGTCCAGGCTCCAGGTGAATTGTTAGAACCTAATTGTCGTTTAAACAACTACATATAAAGAATATTCCAGAGGTAAGAAAGACGGTAGTGAATAGGAAAGGGAGAAACAGTGTACGGGATGGGGTCGTGTCGTCACAAAACTGGACGTGCTAATGGTGACCGGTGACCGCTATCAGGTCAAACAAACTAGCTTTGATCCGTAACCTCAGAGGTCTCGCCAATGGACACAATAATATTGTGATTGTGAAGGCAGGCAACACAACATTCACCGAACGACCGAACGACCAAACCTATCTATATTATGTTGGAGGACAGTACAATATACAATAACAATAGGCTAAAAATAGGGAATTATGGCTTAGTTCTTAGTTGACTACGTACGTATTACGTATATGTATATGAAAGGGGCTACGTGATAATTGATAATAAATGTCACATTACGTCCCAGTTCCAACAAAACGTGGGCATTCACTGAGCTAGTCAAAAAAATAAGTGTGCTCCGGGATGTGTGAACTGTGAACTGGATATGGATAGTCTCGAACTCGACTTGGGAAGGGGAATTTATTCTGATGATTTCCCTTTTTCCTATGTATATCTATTTATGATTAAACCATGAGAAAGGTCCAACAACTTCTGCAACACCATCTATCCAAGGAATCCCAGTTCTTCTTCCACCTCTCTCTTCCTCTTTTTCTTGGCCTGCTCAAAGAATAAAGAAGGAGAAGGAAGACTGAAGACTGACACTGAATGAGAAGCAGACTAATTGTAAGTGGGCAGATGAGATGGAGATAAATATCAAGTGGATTAAACGATTGAAGGAAGATGTTTCCCATTCAATGGAGCCAGTCTGGAGTGAATAGAGATGACCTCATGACCTCATCACATCACATGCGAGGGAGACATTCTCCAAGGGATTCTCCTCTTACCCTTCCTTTTTCGCACCTGGAGGGAACTCCAGGAGCCAGGAAGGGGTCTTATTTGGCCATTGGCCGCTGGCCGCGATGAAACTCTGGAGGATTTCAAGGCTCGCCGCTCCCATGAGCACACAGAGGACCAAGAGGACCAAGAGGACATGAGACATCTGACAGACAGAGGACTCAAGAGGACTCAAAAGGACTCAGAGGAGGAGATGAGGCGAAGAGCCAAATGAAGTAAGCGAGATGGCGAGAAGCGAGACAGGAGAGTGCGAGTGAGAGTGCGAGTGAGAGTGCGAGTGAGAGTGCGAGTGAGAGTGCGAGTGAGAGAAGAGATTGAGATTTTGAGGAGTCGGCGAGAGCGGGAGAGTGAGAGAGATGCGATGCAAATGCAATGCAAGGGACGTATACATAGAATATATATATACAGATCATATATATACGCATACACACTCATCCTTATTGTGCTTGTGCGAAGTGTGACTTGTGAATGTCCTCCAGCTCCAGCTCCAGCCGCTCTCTGGCAGTGGGCAGTGGGCATGGGCACTCTGCACATGGACATGGAGAGATTGAAAGGAGGCGCGGCTTTTGGGAGAGCCAATGGGACGCGAGTTAAGTGGCGCGAAGGGAAGGGACGCCCCAGTGGCCCCAGTGGCCCCAGGCCCCAGGGCGACCGCCGTATCTATTTATATTTATTAATGTATATGTATACGTTATACGTTATACCGTTATACGTATATCCTTGATAAGTTGAGTCTGAGTCCCTGTCCCTACTCGCCCCAGCCCCAGCCCCAGTCACAGTCACAGTCCTGTCTCTCTCTCTTTCTCACGTCCTCCGTCCTCTCCCGTCTCGCACTCCCCACTCTCTCTCTCTCTCCCTTCACTTTCTCCCTTTCCTCTTCTCCTCCTCTCTCTCTCCTGTCTCCTGGTGGCGCTTCTCCGCTCTATCCTCTTTCCAACTTTCCATTTGTCCTTCTCTCCCAACTCTCCCTTGTCCCTTGTGGCTTCCTCTTCCTCTCTCATCCCCTTCGCCCCTTCCCGCCTTCCATCCAGGCATTCTCTCGTCTCTTTCTCTCTTAAAATTCTCATTTTTAGTCATTACTCCATTACTCCTACGTCTCACATGAATGGCAGAAGGGGACGAGTGACGAGTGATGAGTGATGAGTTTCAAATTCTCATGTCTAATAAGTTCATAATGAATGTGAATGGTGGGATGGGTCAAGGTCAAGGTCAAGGTCAAGGTCAAGGGTGCATGTCACAGTGTGGGATTTAGGGATTGAGTGTGCGGGGTGAGTGGGTGAGTGGGGGAAGGGCAGGGTGAGGGCCGGGGCGGATTTCCATTTCCATTCCATCCTTCAACCGTCACTCTCTCACTCTTCTCTCTTGTCTTTCCATTCTCCGTCCATTCTCTGCTTTGTCCTCATCTCTTCTCTTCTTCTCATCTTCTCTTCTCAGGCTTCTCTCATCTCCTCATCTCCTGTCTGTTCCCTTTCCCAAGGTCCATGAGGGCAATCTCGGAAGGACAGACCCTTGGGAGGGAGAGCGTGAAGGAGCTGGGATGGGGAAGGAGAAGGAGAAGGACGCGGAAGGAGCAATTCCCCTATTCAGCACTCAGCACTCAGCACTCAGCACTCAGCTCACTCTTCCTCTTCTCAGCATCCGCAGTGGCTCTCCCGCCTCAATTGTGGAAGCATCTCTTTTCTCTGTCCCTCTGGAATGGTGGAATGGTGGAATGGTGGAATGGGCGAAGGGGTAAATGGGCGACTGGGCGAATGGGGTGGGCACTGTGGGCAGAGATTCACTTTGACACGGACGACTCCAGCGGCTGTGGGGCCGGGCGTGTAAGGCGGTAAGGCCTGTAAGTGTGTAAGGCACTGTAAGGTCGTAATCGTAACAGCGTAATCGTAAGGTGGTAATGGTAAGGTGTGAGCGTGTGAGCGTGTGAGTGTGAATGTAAATCCTTTTCCCGGGTTCCCTTTCTCTCTCTCAGCCTCACCAATGGCCAGCCGAGGGAGGCGTGGAAATCGATGAAGAGACAGAGACGACAGAGAAAAGACGCTTCAATCTCTCTCTCCTGTCAATTCTTTCTATCACTCTCTCTCTCTCTCTCGCTCTCTCTCGCTCTCTCTCGCTCTCCCCGTCTCTCTCTCTCTCTCTTACTATCTCTCCGACATAGGAGGCTCTTGGATTTGGATGCCGGCCTTTTTTCTATAGCTTTTGTTCATGGGACGGCTGGCCATGCTCTGAGCGTGGAGAGACGCTAAATTCGGTTCGAGGAGAGAAAAGGGATGAAAGGGGAGAGAGTGAGAGAGAGAGAGAGAGAGAGACGGCGAGATTTGAGAGAGAGAGTCGGTTGGTTGATGGTGGCTCTGTGCCGCTCTGGGCTCAGTTTTGCTTGGGAGTTGAGAGTGAGAGCGAGCTGAGACTGAGACCTCAGACGTTGATCGGCACTGAGAGCGAAAGGACGCTGAAGGCGGAAATCCATTCTTGTTCAACTCCACTCCACCGAGTCCAGCGTCACTTCTCCAAGGACCTGTCAATCCGGTAAGTGTATTTTCTTAATGTTACTTCATTTACCTAATCAGCTTGCCCCCTTAGCCGGTTTCTCCTTAATGTTGAGAGATTTAGTGGGAGTAGGAGGAAGGAAATGATTGTGATTTTCACGGGGGATTTCGGAGGGCGCCAGAGCCAGTGAGGATGTACATTTGTACATGTAGGCGATTAGGTGTGCAGTGTGCAGTATCTCTGGCATAGAGAGAGGCAGGAGCAGGAGATGGGATATAGGAGTATAGGAGCAAGCAGTGGGAATGGCGTCCACTCGCCACAAACTCATTTTTTCACCTCCCGTTTTCACCCCTTTTTACCCCACGGGACATTTTTGCAAAAATTTTGAAAAATATCCGGACTCTTCTCCTTGAAAGGACCAATCCGTCCGTGTAACTTTCATTAGCCTCGCATCACTGATATGGTCAGGAAAAATTCGGCAGTAGAGCGAGTTTTCACAAAAGTTTTTCTTCCAGAAAAGAGCCCATGGCTTAGGAAAGCCTGTAGTTGGTGTGCGTGTGTTCTTTCGGCTTGTCTTTTGTCCCCGTGTGCATTTGCATTCCTATTACGCTACTTGCTACTTCCTCTTCGTTCGTCTTCTATTCCATTCCCTATGAACGTAGAGTTCATAGGGAATGGAGTTGTCAGTTTTTTAGCTACTCAGTCCCAGACTAGCTCAATGCATGGTTAATGATGGTTTTCGCATTATTGTACGCATAAACGTAAATTTGTGTAGTGCTACTTTCAAGATGTGTTTCTTTCCACTGGTTTGGGACAAGCTACATAGTAGGACTTGGAAAATGCTCACTTTCTCCCTTGTAAGTTAACTTTCCACATGGGAGGAATGGTATGGTTTGAGAAGGATTCGTTGCTTACCGCTGACCCAAGATTGACTCGGGTTGTCGGCTTGTCGCGTTATGAAATCAGAAATCATGAATGATGTGAGTCATTGGAAGGAACGCTTTTGTTTGCTAGCCTTGTCTTTGGGTTGTTGTCTGAAATTGGATTGTGTGAATGTGAAGCCATACTACATAGTTGCCGGCTGTGGTGTTTGTGCGTGATTGGGGCCGGGGGCGGCGGGTTCTGGGAAGAGCCGTTCCTCTAGTTCCACTTCCACTCATGCCAGGAGATACAACCGGGTCTTTATTGTAGCTAGTAGCTAAGCTACCCTTGTTTCAATCAAAACAATTGGGTCTCCCAAAGCCACTTTCACTCACTCACTTAGCCAGGCACAAACAACGCCAAGAGCACACGCTTCCTCTCCCTTGCCAATAGTACTGTTTCCCTGTGTAGTGTAGACCTGTGTACGTGTACGTCCTGCTTCCTGCTCCAATTTAATTCTCCACTCATCACTACACCCCTTTTCTCCCCTCACATCCATACCCCCTGACAGATTTATTAAGCTCAAGATTTTTCTTTCCGCACATTTTATTTCAATTTTAACGCCTTCCGAAACTAGATCCACATTTTAATTGTTCTTGTTCCCATGCAGTCGATCATTTTATGGTTTTTATACCTTCTCGGCGAAACTGGGAGTAAATATGTTTAAGGTGTGCGATGGATCATGCAGTAAATTACCGAGGGTAGCTAAGGATACGTTTCGAAACTGAATATGGCATGGACAAATGTAGCGGTACCGCTTGTTTCAAGCGTAAAATGAAGCTTTTTGGTAGTGATCTAGGTGGAGGAGCTTGTCGAAATTGCATGTCTTTCTTACTGACACTTGTTTTTGTGTAAGCTTGTTTGGATTGTGCTAAGTCTGCAGTGTAAGTGTACGAGTTAGACGTAGCGTGTCTACTAGTTTGTTGCTTTCGAAAAACACGACATACAAGTAAGTTGAGTTGTGCAGTACATACAGAACAGCTCTTGACACGCTGCGGACTGACTGATTGTCTAGTGAAAGAGGAGGTTCATTGAGCGATCTTCCACGTCCTTTCTTTCACAATACCAGGCAGTTACGAGCATCTAATCTGTACGTGCAGTACTGGAACAGAGTAGAGGAGAATGTTTTTTTTTTTTATTCTTCAGCTAACCGTTGCATGCCATGGTTTCTTGTAGTCCTCGAAAAACATGTTTGTGCACGCAAAACCCGCATATTAACGGGTTCGTGTAACAAATCTATTGTTTACGTTCTTGACTACCTAACCTAGCCAATTGTAGATTGCAGTGCATGTGGTAGTAGTGGTTATAGTGGCTGCTGCTGGTTAGACATAGAAGATCTGCGACATGGCTAGGTGAAAGCTATGTGGTCTCTGATCGCAGGTGTGTGATGAACGATACACGGGCGGGCTACTCGCCTCCAAATATTCTCTCTCCAAGATAGCTACAGTCGTTTGAAAAGGAAACAAGAAAGTACTTTGTGTGTTGATTGTTGTTTATGTTTGAGACTGGGAGGAAAGAAAAGGTTTCATTTCATAATCTCTTAAACGTTGTAGCTCCCTGAGTTTACTGGAGTCTGAAAGGCTAGTGTCCAATGCTGTAGTTGAAGGAAAGACAATGATTTAGTAATAGTGTATAGACTTGGAATATCCGGTTGCCCCAGGTATTTCTTTCGATCGGTCAAGAGTTGGAGCTTGTGGGCATCTTCGCAGCTTGCAGCAACTTAAGCTACTCTGTACCCTCGTCCTTCAACCGATGATCTCTGATTTTTGGTTGGCTTCTTTGAGTAAACTACTTTACGAACGGTATTTTCGTGCAGAAGCACCTGACAACATGGCAGATGAAGCAGCTGCATCTCCTACTAAGAAGAGAGGTCGCCCTGCCAAGTCACCCGCCGATGTTCAAGAGAAGCCAAAGGCAGAAAAGCGTGGTCGAGCTCCAAAGGAAGACAAGGGTGACGAAGGTGCACCCGCAGCCAAACGTGGACGTGGACGTCCCAAGGGTTCTGCCAAGAAGAAGTCGAAGAGCAAGGCCAAGGTAATGGTGTATTTGTACGAAGAGCTAGAAAACTCGACAGTATTGTTCATAATACTCTTGTTGATTCAATCATCAGTTATGATGCGCTAAAGTTTCCTTCTAGTAATTTTGCCTATTCTGGTTTTGAAACAGTCCAGCGGCGGTGGCAGTGGTCGTGGTCGTGGACGCCCAAAGAAGAAGGAAGTTGAGGAGAAGGAGCAATCCAGTGGAGCTGACGACGGTGAAACCGACGATTAATATCGGCGAATGAGTGTTAAATTGAGTAGAAAATGTTGACAAGTTTTTTCGGGAGCGTTAAGTTCATCATAATTATAAATTGTAGCTAGCCATGTTACTTTTTATTAACGCTAACCACTGCAAAAATGATGGAATTCATGACTTATTCTTATAAATAATTACCTATACATATTTTTATTTTTTGTGATAGAGTATTAAGAACTTAGTGAATACTTTTTCTATGTTTGTGAAGACGTTAATTTTAACAATGCCTCCAATCTACAAGACAGTTTAAATATTGACAGATACCCTGGTCGTAGTGGTTAGTTTAGTTGGACACACGGGTATTTGCAATGCCCTGTTTCCTACATACATACTATTACGTATTACGATTGTCAGAATTATAATTGAATGTTTTTTACCAAGTTTAGCATTCACAAACATTTGGTCGGTAACAAGAAGTCAAATAATTGTAGCCTGATTGCAGAATATAATAGTTGTATGAAACTTTAATTCACATTAAATATAATTTAGATATAACCTGTATTTAAGACATTTTTATACACATGAGAAGACAGTAATAACAAGTTAATGATGTACTCTCAGGATTTCTCTGGAAACTTTTGACTGCACATTAGCTCATATAGTGGTAGAAAATTCATTTAATGTTAAACAAATGTTGTGTGAAGCTTAATGTCAGGTAATTCTTTCACGCATTAAAATTTCTTTCTAAAAAATATACTTTTCAAACTTTGTTTTCCCGTTTCGCTACTATGTTGCACTTTTGTTAATTTCTAACTGCCATCCTGTTCGCACACAATCGGCTGCAATTTTATCTATCCACGTATCCACCATACAAGTTATGACATTTGTAGCAGTATGAAGTGTTCTTACAAGATCATGAAGGTACTGGCCGATCTGGCCCACTAACAGGTTAGATTGTAAATGAACGAGTCATCAGTCATCATTATGCCGCAGAACATGAAAAGAATTTATTACAACATATTCCTTTATTTTCATCTGGTAATTTCTCTTACAAATGCCAATCTTAGTAATTCTTACGTAAATGTTTAATAAGTAAGTTATTTTCTTTTACCTGAAGTGAAACCCACACCTTACACTTTTCTTGTCCTCTCTCTCTCTCAGAAATTGAATGTATATCTCGGTTTATATGCACTTATATAATTAAATATATACGGTCCGCTGAAAATATTATTTACGAACGAGGGGACAAAAAGTTCCTCGTCACGCTTATCGAAATGCGAGTTTCATGCTTCTGTTCGAGCCTTACCAGTATTATATTATTAGTATAGAATTAGGTATTTGTGTAAGTGTTGTCTAATTGCAAGTAGCGCGAACATCCTTGGCAAGTGCCCAGGCAGAGGAATACGCTATTACATAAATATGTACAGGTAATAATACATACAATACAAAATACAGACTACATCTTCATCCTTACGTGGAGCGCTTGCGAGCTGACAGAAAGATGATTTTTTAAGCTTCCTGAATTAACAGCAAACATCGGATTCATGTCCGGTATAAATAAGCTGTCCATGGGCACAGGTAACAATAAAAGTAAGGGATAAATAATTATCGTGGTAATAACAATTTGATGTACATTAGCCTTTTTACAAATTGACGTGGGTCAAATGATAGACCAACGGAAGAATGAATTGTGGGTGCGGTTAAGCAAAATAATTATTTGTTAATTATAATACAGAGGGTGATTTACAATCATTTGGCGAACAAAACAATGGACGGTGGCTGCTTGCGAGGATTGTACGCTTGTACCTACATCAAGATGAATCCGAATTCCCGAAGGGCCACCAACGAATCCTAAGACAAACAGCGTAGCTGTTGCCATTTAAACTTCACACGAAAAATAAATAAAAACAAACAAAAGTATTTTAGCTTGCACATGCAGAATGGCTAAATGGCACAGAACTGGACTCACAGCTCCGAAGTTCGCAGGAAGCAATTAACTGGATATGACAGCCGTTACAATCATCTGCAGGTGTTTTAACAGCAAAAGCAATATATGACGTCATGACTCATGACGTGTGGCTTTACATGTTTTCAACCTTCTCCACCAATGAGTCGGACCGTCGGACGTCCCCTACTGCAATATCCGAATATTGTATCTTAATTATTCTTCTTGTTTATTGAAGAGGAAGCACAATTTATTTTGCCATTGACATCACAAGGGGCACCGCTGCTCACATAGGTGCAGGTGCACAGTAATCAAAATATGCCCACAATACTAAATATTAAATATTAGTAAATATTATAATGCAGTGGCGATACAAATAGTTAGATTTATTAGTGGCAGCAATAAGTAAGGAAGTAAGGAAATTCAAGTGTAGATGAGGACTGAAGACTGGATAATGAATTTATTTCCGAGAGGGTCCTAAGTACAAGTTCTACGAAGTGAATGAAGTCACACGCCAAAACAACGGAGCTCTGGCTTACCTTTAGTGCTTGCTCGAATGTCGTAATTAGTAATTAAAAATACTTGTAAAACCCGAGAATTGAGACAAGGCGAGAAATCCCCCGGCCTCGAGAGGACCATGCGTCGTCAGTCGTCAATGCCTTAATACTCATAATTCTCACTATCACTACCAAACGTGATGTACGCTGTACGCTGTGCTCTTTTCCCTGCTCTTCTAGGCCTCACCTCGTAACGTGACTCGAGCAGAACAGGATGAATTTTCACCTAATCTCTTAGTCTACGAGTACTTAATGCAATCTCTTAATTACTGTGCATTAACAAGAGACCTTATAATCTCCTGCGACACACAACAAATTGGTGTGGATAAGAGGAATATGGTGCTGCGTCGAATTTTCAGGGCTGAGGTATGGGAATCACTAAGCAGCTTGTATTATCCATGTACGACTTATCCGTTCCAAACCTCATAGATTTTGTTATGATATACTTAAAACAAAGTCCAGTCACCACTTTCGTGTAATTCAAAAACGTGCTGGTTTACCAGCTAAAATTCAGTCTCGTCAGTCGGAAATTGTAATCATTGGCAATCAAAGTGACTTTTTTTGAGTTCTTATTCCTTCAACATTACTAACAATCAGACGTATAATGTATGCTAATGGATTAGCTAAGGGAAGAAGCAGTGGTTGCATGGCTGACAAAATATTTATCTGACAAAAGTTACAAAACAGGTGTAGACACCGGGGTAATTTGCTGTAGTATTATGCACGAAGTCTCATCAACGTTTCGCTAAGATCTCAACTTTCAGGTTCGCCACTGAAGCCGAACTATCCGCGTTCTACACCAAGTGAGAATAGGGAATTTACGCAGGTTAACCACGTAGATACAATCAACATAAAGGTTCAGAAAGTAAGGAGAAGTGTAACGTAAAACATTTTGAATGCTCACAATGAAAAAAAATGTAGATTTTACGAGGATTTTTTAACTTTATTTTCGCCACCAGAATGTGTTGTAAGCTGTGACTGAACCTAGTTAGTTCCTAATGAACGCGACTCATATATAATGTTCATAATTCACTGTTTAAAAACGCCATTAATTTCGTTGAATTAGTAAAATGCAACCGGAGGTACCGGAAATCCTACGAGTTTTAGAATAACTACTTTTGGATTTATTGAGTTTAGACGTCAAAGAGTCTCATGGCGACGGCGAGCTTTATCTTTGATTACTACTTACTACCTACACCTACGCTTGTATGACTAATCAATGAGCTTACTGTATTCGCTGCTCTGAAAACTACCTCAAATATAGTTCAATTACAGGTGTAACTCAGATATACTCTCTATGATTTTTTTTTGCAATGAGTTGCAAAGTGATCAACAATCATAGATCTAGTATGACTCAGGTAAACCACGGGCACACAACCAGACGTCTTTCGATCGTGCCAAAATCATAGCACAGATATTACGTAGTTTTCACACTCGAATTGTGCAACCAAGAAGTTGCAAAATCATCTTCAGCCTCAAAGTTTAGTCACAAGATTTCAGACATTTTGGTTACTCCAGTGCTCTGATACGTTAACTGAAGTACACACATTTTTGGTTTTATTTTACCTACTTCTGGTGGTGGAAAGGACGAACGTTAATATTTTAGAAGTTATACCAGATTTCAAGGAATTAACCTGTTGCAGGACATATCCCACGTTAAAGCGCTCATAATCTACATTGTTATTAGACAATTTTAAGCTGGCAACATTTTATGGTAGACAGTGTAGACACACGAAATGCCAAGTAAGTGTAGCAATTCAAAGGCTTTAACTTGGATTCCAAGAGGAAGCACATACGGCAATTGTAATCCACATCCCGATACAGGGGGTTGTCAAAGCTATGGTTACATGTGCTGGACAAGAGCATTTACTGACTTGTTCACTTGTTCTATGTGCAAACAGGCAGATTTACCCAGAAAACTGTACAAACGTTTCCGAACGCCTATTTTGCCGTATAAATAAGTGGAATAATCTTCCGGATAACTTTGAACTTCATAATATTTAGTATTCTACCTTTCTCATAGCTGTTACAAAATCCTTAACAATTAATTGTGCAGTCATGTAGTTTCAGGTTTAAGTGTTTATTTTAGGTTTTTCGAATGGCTAATATCTGGCATCTATATTTTTTGCCCCTGCATTACAGTTAGTACTTATATTGCTTCCATTGTCACATAACTAAAGCAAACCAAGGCCACAGTGATCGCCCCCAAAAATTACTTCTCTAAAGTTTATTCATTGTCTGTGAAAGTGCGGTCGAGTTCCACGCAAATATATGAATATTGAGAAGTAGCGGGATCATTCTCGTATGATATCACATATCACAACGAGGAGGGTTAGGGGGAACAAGAAAAATGCCGACTGGCATACATATGGAGGAAAGGTTCGTCATTACTAATTTATTATGACGAACTATAAAATTAAATTTAATCAAAATTTTTAATCTTTTTATAAAACAAACCCGTTTTTTCAATAATTACTAATTACATACGTCTGTATAACGTCAATATATGGAGGAGGAAGGATATATGATGAAGATAATTGCGTGATGTCATTTGAGATAGATCCCTAATTCATACTTAGTGCTATTATTGCTCGTGAGCTTTTTCCGAGGAAATGGCAAATGCTAAACACAAAGCTAATAGTTGCATCCCTCAAAATTAGGCTAATTCAGGAACATTTTCTACTACGGTTACGAGCGAATAAATCAAGAAACTATAAAATGTATAAATTGAAAGGGATTTTCATATTTATCTTCAATATTTAAATTAGCGAAAAGCGAGAATAAATAAAAACACATACCACTAAATCAGACGTACTAACATAGGACATTCATAATTTAATTAATAATATGTATAAACGAAAATAAATCCTTGGTAAAACGCAGAAACCTTGAGCTCGTAGTAACGTAATATGTATGTATTTTTGTATTTACCTTGTAGTAAGAGATAAAAGTCAAATGCATGTATGTACGTATACAAATTGATTATTCTTTGCTTTCCACGTAAAAACTTAAAACCTAACGTATTTACGTAATGCATGATTTGTAATCACCAGCATGCGAGTTTATATAGCCATTAGCCGTATTATGTTACAGAATACGGAAATAGTATTACATATATATTGTTATTTCCTAATTCACTACGTGTTGCAAAACGTTGCACAAGTTCTTTTACAAATGTCTTCATACCTACATTTGAGTTTCTACACTAAAAGGCATGGCGCAGCTTACAAACAATATACCCTAGAATATGTAGCGTATTTACTTGGTAGTTAGCACACAGTCAGCGAGAAAAGGTATAATGGTAGTGCATTGGGTCCCCAATTCCTTTCCATTAAATGTCACATTACACAAAAACTACGGACCGCCGGATGAGTATGTACTGGTTTGAACCAGGGTCGGGCTGTTGGTGCCAGTCCCATGGTTTGGCTGGCCCTGGCAGGGATGTTGATTAATATTGTGAAATGAATGGATAGTCGCTGCTGCGTTTGTCACGGAGCCTGTTGGATTCCCATAGTCTAATGAGAAATTTAGAAGCGAGGTAGGAGTGCCGGTACCCCTACTTTGAGTTCCGCTGTCAACAGTTGAATAAGCCTGGTGCAAAACATTCGCTTGTGGCTGTTGAGTCATTGGCATTGCTGCTGTCCATTGCTGAGTGGAAGGTGGTTGACTTGGTGCTGTATACACGCCTGAGGCGTTGGGCATCATCCTCAGTTGAGGTTGCAAGACCGGTTGCATTCCAGCTGAATCGACAGATATCAACATTAACAATAACACCAATATTTTTTGCACTTAAGAAGTTAATAAACACAACACCATATCCAACTTCAATAGCAGAATTAAGAAGTGCTGTGAGAATAAGTAAATTATATTGCATACCCATAATGCTAGCGGGCTGTACATAATATCCTGCAAACGCAGGATGATATGCAGGAACAGCTGTACCAGGGTGAGCAAATATAGGTCTAAAAGTGCCATACGGTGACTGGATTCCATACGAGGTGGGGAGTTCTATTAGACTCATCTAAAGACAAACAACATCGAAATGCATGTACTGTACACATTGTACACCCACTCTTCCAAGTGAACAAGCGTGTGATTTAGCTCCGTGTAAAAGTAGTAAAAATGTAATGCCATCTATTCTGTACAATTCCAGTAGACAACCAGAATAGAAAACGCAAGAAAATTATAACTGGAGGTAGTATCAATGTTTGTCCTACAATGTTTGCACTCTGTACTGCTTTACGTGACTACGCAGTCAGATGCAATGATTAACTAGAAACAAAAAGCAATGCACAAACAAGAAATAATTTCCAGTTTAGTCCAGCAAATGCGCTGATCACAAACGATTCCGCTAGGTCCGGGTCCTGGCATGACGTCTCAATCCTTGCCATTGAGCCGTCATGCCTGACAGAGACAACATGGTGACGTAAGGCGTGTGACACTGACTCACTCTCTTTCCGATTTTGCTTCATTAATTACCTTCGCTTGCACTGAAAGCAGCCAAGTATATTTATGAACTACAGTTGGATTTATGCTTAAAGGTGTGTATACTGTGCTAAAACTTTCAAACATAACCTCCAATTGTCGCATAAAGCACCATTTAGATAACAAAAAACATTAATTGGTAGTCAGATTTGCCACCTTGAAAGATCTGCCTCAAATTACGTGCAGAAAATTAATTTGGTTGCTAGTTACTATGTTGATTAATCACTATATATATGTATATTGGTATATTGATGAGAAATGCGGGTTTCGAAAAAGGTAAAAATGCGGTACATTTGGATGTTGCAACACCGATGTGCTCGTCACGGGTTGCCGCGTAGGCGTATCCGGAGACGAAACCTCTGTACTTTTGTTGCCAGCATGGTCAGGACTCTGGACTTCTTCCGTGTTGGTTACATGCATCTGATGATTGATTGCGCCATTTACAGATGCGGTTGCGGGCTGCGAATGCGATTCGAACATGACTGGGCATCCTGGTACAGTTGGCGGCGAAACGGATGGAGACGGCGAGAGACTGGTAATGGTTTCATGTTGCGGTGGTGGTTGCTGATGAATGTGATGATGCATGAGTGGGGTTAAGGGAATAGCGACCGAATGCGGACTATGTTGGGGATGTGCATGAAGGACATTTGCTTGCTGCTGAATTAGCTGCATTGGTTGCTGCAAAGACTGGGGCTGGATGGGAAGTGAAGTTGGTACAACAATAGGGGTGTACTTGCCACTCTGACCCGGAGCGTTGGTAGGTTGAACACTGGCAGCAACAAAAGATCTCCCATTAAACTGTATTGTTGCGGGTATCATTTGCGGTTGCTGCATAGTTGTAGCGTAGAACTGACCCGGTGTGGGTGTAATAGGCTGCTGCGACGCTGAAAACTGAGTTTTTCGTCGCAAATAAAAGTACTCAACTTCCTGGTGATGCTTGCGTTTCAATTCTTCCTCCTCATACTTTTGCCTGTAATAGAACATGGATGATATACGAATGATTAAATCACTGGGTTCGAACCACACTTTACCAGCTTGATTTTTTTCACAAGTACACTTGGCTTTAATCAAATGCATATGTATATTAAAATTAACAAAAGTAGTGTAAAATACATCAAAAGTTTTACCGGTCCATTAGGGCTAAGTATTCCTGGTCATAATCCAGTATTTGATGACCGTAAGGATCAATGCCGTCTGCATCATCCTCTCGCTTAAATAGCAATAAAGACATGACAATTAATTAACAGTTGCAATCCATAAATTCATACACTTCGGTTTGCATAAATATACATAAATACTAAATACATACTACAATACAATGGATTTCCAAAACGAATGTTTTTGGCATCCTGACATTCAGCTACGGGGAGATGTCAGCTAGCCTAGCATTTCTATGCATATTTATATTTAGATCCCCGTGTTAAGAATCACATTGTAATATTTATATAGTCCAAACCAGCTTCCGAATTCCAAAGTTACGCTGATCGTATTATCCCATGAACGTGTAAAAAAATGTGCTTCAAAGCAAAATAATATCCCTGTAATTATTCTATGTATTGCTAATTGCTACTGAACTACACTAACAGATATTAGTAGACAAGCTAATTTTGTATGTACTAATGTACACTCTATACTCAAATGTGTACAAATTGTGGATTTCATCCAAGCGTGTGTCAGACAGGAAGAAGTTCCTTCCTTAATAAGCATTTTGCAAACGAGACCCACACGCAAAGATAATGAAATGATGTGCTTAACACTGAAACCCCAAGCTGCGTACGAGTGTGCACTTATTGTTGAGTCAACGCAAGGATATTTCCACAATGTCTGGCGGAATAAAATCGGTGCAACTGACACGGAGATGACCTCTAATTTTTGAAAGCTGGCAATCCCACGTGCAAGTATAGCTCTAGTACAGAAGTAATCAGCGTGCTCACCGACTTTTCCGTTAATAGTGGCTGCTCGCAACGCTCACGGAGTGAAGTTTTGAAACTCAACCAAATTCTCAAATAAATTTTCTTCCACGAAGCTTCCCACACTAGTGGGATGTGTTCCAAACACCTTATATTTTGTCGCAGTTGTCACTGTCAATACTACACACGCTTTTAAACCGAGCGAATGTCAAGATTTCATTGTGGAGCAATGAACAGTCCTTCTGTAAAACTAACTTCGCTTGTTAATTTCACCACGATGACGGTAACCGAAAAATGTATTGATATCGGTTACAACTACAAGTGCAATAAGTGCGTAACAATATTAACAATAGAGGATCGTAGTTCAAGCAATCGTTAAAATAATAGTCGTTAATACAGGCAAGTGAAAATTGTAATCCATGTAATTGGTAAGTTTATGATGTACGTAGTACGTATGTCTACATATTATGAATTAGAACTAGTTAAGCAAACATTATTCGCGTTATTATCTTTTATAAATGAAGAGCTTTCGCGTAGATTAAGCATAACCGCAAGCACACAGTTCACCTGACACGGCTACTGGGCTACAGAACTAACAGAAGCAAAACTAAGTGAGTCTATATTAATACAATCGAACTACACTAAAATCTTGTAAAATTTCAAGCATTTCGGTCAGATTGATACTTGGATAGATTGTTCGTATTTAAAAAGAAATGTTAAAAAAAATGGAAAGCAAAAGCTTGACAGTTTTCTTCCCCTTCAAAAAGATTCATCAATGTATTGGTTTTTGCAACTGTAGCTTATTATACGCGTACGCCCAAATCTTACAATAACCAAAAATATCAACAAGCACGTGCAAGCCTTACTTCTACAGTACAGTTACAAGATAAGCTCGTTTTCAATTTCGGAAGTATACGGAGTTGTAACAAGCACAAGAAGGATAGAACAATAGGTAACAAACAATACAGCATTAGAGATCGCTTAAATAGCACCAAATCTACGTAATGGCCAGATACGTCCCACCCAATACAGCAGAGTCGTAAAATGAATATATGCTGTTTGGTAGCCTCATAAATGAGGAATCCGTGGACGCACACTGCATTGGTACCTCTTACCAAAAAATAATGCAAGTGTTGCTGTTGTTGCAGCCTCCGTTCACGTAAAAATCTAGCCAACCCAGGATCAGAAGCAGTGGTTATTGTGGCATAATTGTAGGGGCCCATGGTTTTGTAGCCACTACTAGAAGGTGAGCCTGATCTCCAAGAACCGTGAGTTTGTAAAGACGCCCCGTTAGAATGCGCTTGACCCCCACCGAAGTCCCTATAGGAGCAGGGATCACCGTATAGCTCTTCATCATCCAGTTCTTCCAGCACGTAATCATCCATATCGGCAGGGTCATTCAGGTACGTTGTATAATTTACATCTCTTCTGGAAAAGCTGCTTTCACCGTAGACATCGTTTACCGGTGGAGAGCCTCCATATTTCATATCCCCATGGACAGTATGGTAACGAGAGTCCATTTGAATACCTTCTACCACCGTCTCAGGGACAGCTGCAGAAAACACCGACGCAGAAGTTCTTTTGGCACCATTATTGGTAACTGAAGATTGAAATCTTTGCAGGGGCTCATTCATGAGAACTTCAGGCAAATTACTCAAAGAGTGAGTATGGCGTAGCTTAGCCTTCAACATCTTCCCAGGGTCATCAAAGTGCGCTGTTTGTCTGTGCAACAAGGGTTTGCTTGCGGGAACTCGCGAAAAATTATTAGCCGTGACTTTTGATTTTGACAGTAAATACTCTTCATCTGAATCGGACATGGTACTAGACTTCATGATGGAGCTGGGAAATTGTGAACTCACGCGAGGAAAGTTCTGTATGAACGATTTACCACATTTGCCACTTGTGTTTCGTCTTTCTGGTATTGAATGAATTGTTTGATATTGTAACTTGCCCAGCGGCACATTTCCGGTCAAATACTCTGATGGTAATTTATGGGGTCGGAGTGGTTTTGAGGAGTTTATTAGCATTGCACTAAACTGTTGATCAAAAGTATTTAAATTGCTTCCACTACCACGCTGAGAACTTGCGGCAGGTGGTGGTGATTTCACATCAGCGGTTACAGCCCCGCGTGTGCCTGTTTTACTACGTTGATTAGGGAAAAAATGACTATCTGTTTCCCCAGAGTCGTAGGTTATTGCGTTGTCATCCAAATCCAGTTGCCGCAAATCTGCACATGACTTTGTCAGAGATTTAATTCTGTGTAACTTAATTTTTTCTTGCATGTTCCGTTGGTGTAGCTGTTGCTGTTTCGCAAAAATTTCGTTTAAGGCGGAAGGCAAATCAGCCACACTTTGACTAGAACATTCATGACGGGTTTTCCGCAATGGAACATTCATTGGCACTTGAGGTGAATTATTATTGCTATTACTATTGTTACTTCCTCCACTGCTGCCAGCGTACCTGAAGCTAAAGGTGTCGTCCGACGGAAAATGCGACGGAAATTTACTGTTCGTGCCTGGTGAAACTTCATTTACAATTGTCGCTGTATTCAGTTCGTCTATCATAATGTGCGGGGCGGAAGTTTTCTTCACGGGCGGGTTCGAAGGTTGAGTATGCTTCAAGCTGGTTGCAACGTTGTACGAATAATTATTTTGATCTGCATTGCTTGCTGCTGTTGTATTAATAATGTAGGGGGCAATCATGCCATCCGACCTATTTAACAAACAAGGGATCTGAGTCTGACAAGGCTGGCCATGTTTTAACCCCACGTAATTTGAAGTCGCAACAAAGGGTGTGCTGCTAGGAATCTCGTAAAAATGAAACGTCTGCTGCTGCCCGTCGGTCGAGACATTAGACGAACCCACCGGTATATGAGGGTGAAGAGAGGGATTCAAACACGAACTTGCAGACGTCTTACACGTATTGCTACAACTCTGCTGGGGTAGTAGAACCTTCATAGGCATAGGCGTTGACGGCTGAGGAAAAACAGCATTAGCATTGTTGGCAACACATGGTGATGAATTAAACAAAGCTGCCGAAGTACTAGTTGTTATCACACGATTTTGAAAATCACTCAGGTTCTGTTTGGGAATCTGTGCATTATTGGGCGCCGCGAAGGTGGCCATAATATTGTCGTAGCCCTGAAACTCCTGACTCTGACATCTTTCCGGCATCATTTGCTATATAGCGAGAGGAAGATCAAGAGGTGAAAAGAAAATGAAACAAAAAACATCAAACTATGCAAAAGATTTATCCAAAAAGATTCGAGGAAGTTAAAAAAAAGTTACGGAGATAATGTTGGTACTACACAACACACATACAGAAACTCGAGAAATACAGCCAATTCAATTTACAGTACGCGCAATGAAAAATTAACGGGAAAAGAACAAAATTAAAGTGAAAACAAAAACTGTAGAAGATAAATAGAATCATGAAACGATTCTACGAGCTAGTGAAAAATTAATCAAAGAGGGACGTACTTGAAAAAAAAACTACAAAGGCTTACACGATAAAACTCAGCAACTTATATCGATAATAGGTACAGTGTAAGCAAAGAATAAACGCAGAACACAAGTATCACAAAACCAAAATCTCCAAAAACTCCAATTCACATTCTAACCACAAGTGATTCTTCCGCATACGACTAATGATAATGATCAAGACTGCAAAGATATATTTCCGACTAGACTCTTTGGCTGATCATTTTATTCTGGCTGCCAGCGCGCAGGAATAAAACTATTCGGATGTGAACATTTCCGAAGCTACTTCCTGTGTAAGTGATTAAATCCACACAGAAATAGCTTCAAACTGCATCGTAATACATATGATATGTTAACAAATTCTTCCTTTGCATATAGTGTGCTTGAAATATGTCAACTACCAATCCTCGAAAACAAAACCGTACTTTGGAAAAAAATATTCTCACAAAATCCCGGAATAAAAATTAGCGAGACGAAAAATGAATCCGACACGTTCCAACTAACTGTCATACAAGATGATACGTAAAAAAGCTTGTTTTCCAAGAACTTGATGACACTGAACAAAATTCATATACTACACATCCACACATCACAACACAACAAGCAAAAGTAAAACATGCGTGCAAAAAAATAACCTCAGTTTGCTTGTTCCTAAAGGATTTTCGTCTAACGTCAACAGAAAGACATTATTAATTATTACGAGTGCACTTCAAAATTTGCAAACTGGTTTTCTGAAATTCCTGTTGTTATAGGATAGTCGAAATTCCAGAAATCCAGGAGCTTTTCCACATGCCCTGGGCCTGATTTCTTGGACTCTTTAGTTAAGAATTATTTTATTATATTAAGTATTAGGTGCAACACCACACGCAAAATAGCTACATTTTTTGGTGTCAAATAAATTTTGCGTTGCAAGCAACGACTAGCTATACGTAAGTATCACGTCGTTGTGAGCCATTGAGTGTAACGCCGTAAGGTCATCCTCCAAATAACAAATACACACAGTACCAGTACCCGGGTAACAGAAAATATGACCTCCCTTCCGTAGTTATCGGTACAACCAACACCTACAGATCTAGAGATCCTATCTGAGATCCTAAATAAAGTCAGACGAAGAGGGATGCTAGAAACGTACCTAATAAACGGTACAACGAATGCATCGACAATCGACACAGTAGAATTTCTTTGAAATTGCATTTTTGGATGATCATCAAAATAATACGTGGTTCTGTTGAAAGAGAAGTACGATCTGGATTCGCGAACATGTAAAAAAAAAAATTGCCGGCAACCTGCTTCCGACGTGAATTAACTCAAACCATAGCCTAATGATAGAAATAAATGGAGCTGAAATCCTTGAATTTCCCTGACTCTGGCTCATTTAATGGTGATTACATGCAGCTGTCATTAACCATTAACTGTAGGCTACTGACTTTTAAACATGAAATATCCGGGGTTAACTCCTATAACGAAAAATGTATCTTGAAGCGAAACTGCATATTTCACATCGGTAGCTCCGGTTAGACCGCGGTGAATGATCTATTTGCAGCTGCTTTGCATTGTTGGTACACAGTACATGTACATACATACGAACTTTTTCGCAGAAATAATCTAGATTGAAACTAAAAGTGAGTAAATTGCTTCGAACTGCGCTCACCTGCCCCACATTCGACGCTGATGATGGCGGTCGACCATCCATTGAAAATATGTGATGCTCAGGGGATTTTACAAGACCATAAAACTGTTGAGCAGAATCCACAGACTGCAAACCATTAGCTTCTAGGAGAACCTAAGCGCGGAGAAAGTGTCAAAATTTAGTAAAAAATGTCACGTGGCCAGAGCACGGGCATATTTTTCTTATGGTACCTGCAAAGAAGGAACAGTATTGACGAATGCAGAAGGTCCGTATGGCTGAGGAGCAACATTCGCATAATATTGGCCGGGTTGTCGCATCATAGAAGGAAGAACAGTGGGGTGTACCAGATTCTGATTCAATTTAGAATTTGCTACCCCGATTTCAGCCGCGATCATGCCCAAGTCTGTCGAACTACTGCAAGCAGTCGCAGTAGTTGGAGTAGCTACAGCACTTGAAGTTTCGTCGACGTCTTCAGACTTGTGAGTTACAACACTAAACCGACCTTTTCTAATTGCGCTGACGGGAGCTGCAGAAACATTACTAGAACCATTGTTGTTCATAAAATTATTTGATACATCGGTGTCACTCGGACTGGACACTGAAGTGTTCTGCTGTGGCTGAGTATTAGACAGAAAATCATCCTGCACTTGCTGTCTAGGAGCTGAGTCATTATTCATATCATTTTGTTCTGCTTTCATTTTTTCGGAAACCACGCTCACTTGGAATCGCGAAACTCTGACGGGAGATACTGGTGGCTTGCTAGAAATTTCGCTCGGAAAATCAACTGTTTCAGTATTGGGAGTCCCGGTTGAAGAAGGTGTATTAACCATACTAGCACTCGTAAACGGCTGCGTTGAAAAACTCGGTAGCAGGATAGACGTATCATTTATTGGATTAGAAATACAGGACCCATCTTGAAAGGCAGAATGCTTCTGGTTCTCAGGATTTGTAGGCTGAATTGCTGTTGTGGATATAGCCAAAACGGATGATTCCCCACCTGCAACCACGGGCATGGTCCCAGGCTTTGCTTTGACTTGCCGCATTATGTCCTCAACCATTTCCACAAATATTTCCGAGTGAGATTCTGCGAGTAGATCTTCAACAACCTAATTAATAAATTTTCTAATGGTAATTTCAACGTTACCTGCCTGGTTGCCTGTTTTAGCTTTTTATAAGTATAAACAGCTAGTAATTATAATTACTAAGGTGAAGCAACCAAGAATCCCCAAAAAAGAAAAACCTACCAAATTTTTGGCGATGTCCGTTGGAACCAAGTCTTCACAGTCAAATTTAAATGTGACTGTCTTTTGTTTACCAGTCTCTAGCTGACATTCCACAATGGTTCCGTTGACACTAAGTAGCGTCAATTTCGGCCCTTTTTCACCAGTCTTTCTTCTCTTAGCAACTTTTTTCTCTGCCCTACGTTCTCCCTCAATCATATCTGTTGTCATTTCAGCAGTGCTAACAGCGGTTTCGTTACTGGCAACACTGAAAACATGCATACAGAAGATTAACAAATTGAGCATACATCACTAAGCACACTCTAATTGCACTAAATGTAAGATACTAAGATTCTTAATACGAACAGGCCAGCCAGTACATAGAATCATGCTGTACGCGTGTGACTAGTATTGACTATAGATTGTAGCCGAAAAATAGTTAGGAATAAAGTTAATTGTTGTCCATTTCATACAGCAAATACAACAGGTAACCCTTTTTCGATACTGTCACATAGGTGCACGACCTAATTTCTTTGGCGAGAAAGAACATATCAACTAATCAAACAACGTAAACCTGAGAAATAACTGTTCAAATCATCAGCGCTTTGATGAACAAAGGCTATTAAAATCAAGTGGAAGAATAGTGAAAAGCAAAGCATCAAAACTTGATATTTTTGACATGTTCAAGATGAATACGAAAATGGAAATTTGAAAATGTTCAGCTAATTTTGTGTAAAATGTGATTAGTTACGCTGTCATAATAACTCTGGAATTCTGATTAACTGCTGCATTTTTTTTTTAATTTTCATTAAATGTTAAAACATTTAATTTTTTATAAAATAAAAATATATCCTAGTAAGGTCTAGTATCTTTTTTACTTTCCTTCTGATCGCAGGTCTTTGAACCCGCGTTTTGATGAGTTTTAGTCTGTATTAATTAAAATGACCTTGAACGGGTTGGACTAGCGGCAGTGTATAGGTGTAGTTAAGGTGTAAATAGGTGTTCTTAAGTAATCGCTTTTGTAAAATTTCCTTGTGAAGTTAAGTGAAACCCCAACATTTTGCATTCAATTTACAACCAATATGATTCGAGGCGTCCTTTCGGAAAAGCCTACCGGTTTTTACTCGTTTACATTTCCTTTTAATGCTGTCATTGGCTCATTTATAACTAGCATAAGTGGGTAAATTCCAATTCTTCAACGAAAAAACTCATCTCGAAATTTTTCGGCTCTCTTATTGCGGAGTTGCTTTATCTGATTAGTTGGGACACCACAATTTCTATTTTTTTCCAGATTTTAATTTCTACACGGATTGTAATAGTACTATTAGTAGGTTGAACCAGTATACGAGTAATAGTCGACTCTCTATAACCACTATAACGGTTATAGTGGTTACGTGCCGTTATAAGTTATAACACAAAACAATATGGTCAAACGGAAGTTCTATTTTAACAATTTTAGAAAGTTATTAAGCGCTTCAAAGAGGCCCGTAACAGAATGAGTCCTGTTTGGCTTTTTAATGGGGAGGGGGCAGCATTTTCTTGGTAATTTGGGATGGGTGTTTGCCCGGTGCGTAGGGCATGGCGGACATTCCGGCCCTTAGGCGGACAGAGTCTTACGGAGTTGAACAGAATTTGTACCATCAAATGTATACTATCAACCGTTTACAGTATGGATTTGAACATACACTATCGAAAATGCCATACGGGCAGGAAATGCAGTGTTACGTGACAGACCGTCGCGGAAGTGACGGACAATAAAAGCGTCAAACGTTTATGCTGTTATAGGATAAACAACCCACCTTTCCGAGTGGTTTATTCCCGGTTCTGCGGAGACTGAACCTTCTGAGTAGTTGCAAGGAGCTGAATGAGGTACTCCGTGTACAGGTTGTTTCAACGCAACATCCACCTGCTGCTGCTGGAATCTTTGCGCGCTAGCGATGTCGAGCTGAAAACACAATGACCATGTTCAAAAAAGTAATTCAAATAATACAAGAAGTGCCTAAATCTAGCAAAAAGTCAAGCCCCAAAAACAACATTTTAAAAAACAACTACCAACATCAGAACAAATATTTACCAACTCAATTGCAATATAATTCATTGCTGTTAATATTTAATTGATTAGACAAAACAAATGACTGAAAACAACAGCAAAGGGCTTAAGTTTAACTACACAAACTTGAACACGGACCAGGACTAAAAACTAGGATGTACTTTGTACTAGAAAACTAATTGTGAATGAAGTGCACAAAAACCTACTTGTAATTTAACAGCAGAAGCCTTAGCTTTAATTGAAGACTGGGTAGTGGTAGAAGCACCGCTGTTGCTACTAGTTGTGTTAATTTTTACAGTATTATTGCCAGACTCAAGGTAATGTGGTGATAGAACATTGTCACCATCGGTGTTTTGTGCAGTACACACAGTAGCGTTATTAGCAGCAGAAATAACAGCTGGGCTCGCAGGTGGAGCTGAATGAGGATGGCCTTGTAGTACCTCGTGTAAACCTAAAGGTTGATTCGCGTTTGCAACGGTGGCAGAAATGGCAAAATGTTGATTTTGTTGGACTGAAGGCTGAGTGTCCTCAGGTACAATCGCCAATGATTCAAGTTTTTTGCTCGGAAGAGCCTTTTGCAAGTATTGGTTGGTACTAGAAGTCGCTTCGAAGATAGTTAAAATAGCCTCCCGAATATCCAAATCTCCAGCGTTATTATTTGGATTGGACATATGAAGCGGCTTATCGTCCTCAAAACTTTTTTGGAGCGAAGCATCGTCGTAGGTAGAAATGGTTTCACCACCAGCCAAATCCGAGCACTTTGGTATTTGGTTAGTAGTAGGCTCAAGTGGTATTGTTGGAATGAAGTTATCATAAACGGTGTTACTATTTGAAGATAAATTATGACACGCGAGGGGAAACACATGAGATTGCACATTTACTGGAGTAGGCAACGATTCGGGAGTATGCAATGGTAGAGATTGCTGAACCACACTAGTTTGTGGTGTGGGATGAGGCTGATGTACCTGATGCTGTAGGGGTAGGGGAACCGTTGGTTGTGTCTGCAGTTGCAAGGTAGAATTGGAAGGTTGACTAGGTTGCTGACACCGCACAAGTGGTTGCTGAAAATTATGCGATTGTGACTGGGACAGTGGTTGCGGAACTTCAGCAGCTGCAACTTCTTGAATGTATTGACTGTGCTGTAGTGTTTCTTGCTGAAAATTTTGTGTCAGTGGCAAATTTGGACTTTCCTCGGATTGCTCATCTACAGACTTCTGCAAGTTCAACTGTTGGGGTGGTTGGTGGGAAATGGTTGAGCTGGATATCTGAGTCTGTTGGTGCTGGGGCTGCACAGAAGATGGATTAACATTATTACTAGTACTACCAGTAGTTTGTTGTTGGGATTGTATAGGAAGAAGGGCTTCAAGTTCTGCTCTTAAATTTCTATCAGAACCAGGATTACTTTGTATTTTCTCAGTCGCGTTAGCAGTCTTGCTACTAGTACTAGTTCCAGAGTAATTATTCTGCGTTTGATTTACCCCTGCACTTGTTGCAGCAGGTTGACTAATGTTCTGAGTTATATTGTTATTGTTATTATTACTATTATTACCGGTAGTAGCAATAGTACTATCGTCGTCTCGTTGATTATTCGTCACACAAGAGGTACTAAAACTATTAACATTTATGTTATTATTAGCACTTGTTGCAGAATGGCTACTATTAACTCCTTGATTTTCTGGAGCCGTACAAACAACTTCCTGTTGGGATGGTTGCTGGAGTAGCGGTACTCCACTATCCACTACTGGCTGAGTACTCGAACTAACAATAGAGTCACTCAATTTATCACTAGGCTCACTACTTGCACACTGCAGAACCGAAGATATGTTGCTGGGATTAGGAGCTGGAGCAGAAGGCGGGGCAGTAGTCAAAGGTGTTAGTGTTGGAATAGGAATAGGAACCGTGCCAATCTGTAAGGTCACAGTCAGTTTCAGTAACAAACTCCACAAAAAACGATTTAATAGCAACGACAAAACAATAACTGGTTAACATGTAATACTCACGATGCATATAAAAAACGCAATCACAGACGCATTTTGGATTCATTAAACGCATAGCACATTCCCCAATTTACGCAGATTATATATACAATGTATTTGTAAACGTACACGATAATTTTCATATTGAACATTATGAAAACTTTTAAGATTCGGCATAACCGTTGACGTTTAAAAAAAATCGTTTACCTGCTGAGGAACAACAACAACTTGATTAACTAACTGCTGGCCAGCACCGTGGCCATAGCTAGCAGCGACGTATAGAGGTGTGTGTTGATATCCAGTAAATTGGCCAGATTCGCCCAAATAAGAATTTGATGTAGTGTACACCGCTGAGTGCCCCTGCTGCACATTTGCTGGAGTAGCAGGAACAAATGCCCCTGCTGGGAACGCTGGCGTTATAAACCCAGCTGGAGTATAAATTTGTTGCTGCGGCTGAATTAACAAAAGTCAGAAAGTCAGAATTAAGGAACCTCCAGCGATAATGTTTAACCAAGCCCTGATCTTGTGCCGATTCTTTACGGAAAATGTGCAGTTTCAACCATCGCTGCAGCCACTAAAGCGTCTACCCTGCTCTCGAAAATGAGATTTGTCCTTAGAAATCAGAACTATTTACATGTTAATATCAGTCACCTTCGCAAACTATACTAACGCCCTCGGCGCTATAAAAATTCTTCACATACGTATGGAATTTTTAACACGTAATCGGTTTTAGGCCCACCCAAACATTACAACGCGAAACGTAAAAAATTGAAAATATATAGTGCCACAAATTCTTCGCCTGTGGTTCCATAGTTCTCTACGTATAATCTTTATACTCAATATGCCATAAATAATAATAATATAGGTATAGGTAGGTAGTTAATTTAGTTATGTAGAGACGAGAGAAAAGGAACGAGAACGATCATCATACAGCGACTAGCGACATAATTCTATTACACGTGGCTACATTAAGTCGTCAACCTCATACTTCAAAACACTGACAATTTTTATCCGTTATAAATAATGTTCGACCAAATATGTCAAGGTTTTCTTCATCATTTTGCTGTATGACCATTAAGTATACGATTTTGCTCAAGTTTAGTGGATGCTATTGCTTAACTTATATGAACGAGTGATAAGCGAGTGCAGATATGCTCAAATGTGAAGCAGCTTTGCCAAATGTCCAAGTTCAGTCAATAATATATGTAGTTCGATAAGTCCAGTCTTTACGATATTCCAGTAAGATTTAACGGTGTTATCCAACCCGCCGTCGTAGGACTAAATACACATCTGATTCCCTGATAGAATACAGCTTTCGATTGTGATGTAACCTACATAAAAATGCTACATAAGCATAAGTATTTGTATTTACACTTGACAGGCTATTCGAAATTCTAACTGGGCAACTGACTACGACTATATGAAGGCTATAGAATGGGGCTCCTAGATACTCCATTTTTATCCGAATTTTCATGCTTTTTGGGAGTGAATCCTGTATCCTACCCATTTGGTTCTGTTTTCTAGAATGCTAAAAATATTTAAAAATTTGTTCTTGTTCAGTAATAAACTACATTTTAGATATTATTTTGCTGCGTTTATAAGAATTAGGTATGTGGTATGTTCTAGGGATTGATAAATGAATTTTTAGCAGACCAGTGGCGTATTTTTAATATTTACAGAGTCAAAATAGAGCGGGAAATATGCGTCGGTTATCAAAACCAGTCCCACCTCAAACTTCACGAAAAACTTAACCAAATTTATATGTCGCTGCAAAATTTAAAAAGAAATCCAGAAAAAAATACCTAAGCAGAAACTAAACGTTTAAACGTTTTGACCCTGTACACGTACAGAGTACCAATGACCATTCTATGTATAATTTTATTGCGAAAGCATGGAACACATTTCCGTTCGAGGGAATGAATGCGTTATGAAAAGATTTTCGCGACAAGTTCAAATATGAGAATGTTTTACAAAATCGGTTTTTGAAGGGTGCTTGCAGTGTCAATTTTAATGGTAAGCCCTGTAAGAGCATTTCTGAATAATGTTTGATACGATAATAATATCAACTCTAGTGATTCCGGAATAAGGCTGATAGGATACGTTTCTTCCTTGAGGTGCTTTTCGGACGAGCACGCACACAAGCAGCTATACAAATTGTTCTAATTATTTTCTAAAAACATATTACTTCTAAAAACAAAAAGCATTTTAAAAAAATACCAGTTAGGGTCATTACTATTACTTTGCTACATGAGATATAATAAATTAAGCCTTGCTAATGTTACAATGTACCGGCAGAACTAATTCAGTAGTCAAGCTCAATCAGAGAAATATTTAGATGTGAGATGCCTTGGGAAACAGAAAACAAAAATGGTCTGCGTGAACTCGAACGAGGATTCCACACAAGCAGAAAGTAGTACAAAATATGTACGTATAAATGTATACGGAATATGGACTAGTATACTCGGCCATTCGCATACGTACGGCCCGTGCATTTGGTCACGAGCGCTACGGACGTAACACGGAACAGAGTCACTCGGATTTTATACTTATTATTATTATACTTATTATATGGCACCAGGTACAATTACCCCCTAACATTTTACTATGGTATATATATATATAATTATACATATATATAATATTATAGAAACAGAAGTGCATGCAATAGTCGAGCTAACCTGCATCTGCTGTTGAATATACAGCTGACCCTGAACAAGGTGAGGCTCATTAGTGGTTTGAAGTGTCACATATCCCGAATCAAGTTGTAAATCTATAAATCATGATAAAAGCCAAAAATTAATAATTATAACTATACCTAAACATTAGCCAGAGAAATAAAAAATCAAGCAGGTATGAAAGCACCACTGTCAAGTCCGTTAGTTTGTTAGCACAATAATCACTAAGCGCTTATATGAAGGGTTTGGAAACAAACGGGGTTAAATACACTACACTAAATTTTTCAGGAGTAAAAAATTATTTGAGATACGATACTGCAAAATTCAGAGAATATTTTATTAGCTTTAAGAGCTTGTCCAGGCGTGTTTGTATTCATGTGCTTCAAAATCCATCTCCATATATTTGTAAAATTACAACGAATTTAAGAAATTCAAAATGTTGGCCTTTTGTATCTGAAAAACCATCTTTCCGAGGTTTATTCTACAGAAACGAACCAAACTACGATAAAATTGTAGCGTCTTGCCTACCTTCCCTTACCATTATAGTAATTTCTCTAAAAATCTCGTTTTACTAATTTCAAAAAAATTGAAAATTAAATATTGCTCGGAATCGGAATCGGTCTTTAGCGAAACCCATGCTAAATTAAGTCACCACGGGATTCCCCCTTGCAATTTTTCCAAATCGAAAAAAAGTTCAGATTAAAATAAAATTCAACCGAAAAATTTTAGATTCGTATGTTACTGTTGTGAGAAAAATTAGCGATTATTGCAGGTACCTCACAGTAATAAAATACGACAATACGTGTGTAGTGTGTACAGGTGAAAATGAAAATCTAAAAATTTTTGGAGATTTGAAAAAATGCAAAAGGTCATTAAATTTTAATATGGGATTTCCCAGAAGGATTTGCCCGAAAAAAGTTTTCAAGCAAAATTTAATTTCCAATAGTTTTTTAAAACAGCAACACTAGATTTCTAGGGAAATTCTTGTTATATCAAGGGAAATTGGTCTAGGAGCTTCATAGTAATGAAGTTTGGTGTGATTCCGTGAGCGGATTTCGGTTATTTGGACTTGTGCTTCCAAAGGTCCTGTGGACATAACTCTTTTTGCATCTGAATTTTTTTTCCTTGCCGATTTGTTTTCATTTTGAATTGTCGCTTTGTAAAAGCTAAAACGGCTGAGGACGAGGACTGGGTTAGTCCATATCCATAACTTTCCTGGAAAAATCCTGAATTTGGAAATTTTGGACCTAACTCCATTTGCTTCTAAACCCTTCATATGTATATGATTCATATAAAGTACTTAAGTACTTTACTTAAGTACTACAACTATTGTATTGGCCCAAGCGCGCTACCTCCTCACCGTGCTCAAATTCTAACCTGAAATATTTTCTCGGAAATGGCCAGCGCCTGTATCCCGCATAAGAATGGATTGCATCTGCTCGTTTGTCACGGGCATCCCTTCTATAGGATGAAGATTTACATTCACAGGTACTGCAACATTCATACCCAGTGTCATCTGATTGATCACATGTTGCTGGTTAAGATTTGACTGACTCTGCTGAAATTCCGCCAAAGCATGTTGCTTCCGCCTGAGTTCCCTATCTCTCAATAACTGAACCACTTGCGATTTTAGTAACTTGGCAACAACCTTACCGTCTTCTTCCACGACCAGACCTGTTTTTGCCTGTAAACAAATTCGAATGAAAATAAACAAATAACTCACAGGACATTCCACAAGTCCACAAAGCCAAAACAAAGACGAGTAGTATCTACCTACCATTTCTTGCGCAACTTCGTCCGCATTGTCCGATTGTATGTCGAACTCAAATTGTATAGCCTCATCTTCCCGGCATTTATTACTTCGTTTCTTTGGGTCCACAACGCGGAGTCGAAATTCTACTTTTCCTAAGTCCGAATCTATTGCCTGTTCTTTGGATACAAGCTCAATCTTTAAACCTGGATCTTCAGCGAAAAATTCATGATTTAACAAGATTTTAACACTAGGGCGTTCACTACGGATTGGCCGAATGCATTGTTCGATGATTTCTTTAATTTCCAAGCTTTCTATTTTCTCGAAACTTAGTGGCTTGATTCCCTGTATAAAATCCAGAAAAACAGCATTAATTAGACCATAAATAAAAATACAAAGAAAAAATACTAACGGAGAGTCAAAATACATACATAAGTACATGCGTCAAGATCTAAGTGCAGTAGATACAAATTACAATAACTTCCTTAAGTCTATTATTATAATTAAAGTACTTACACTTATTACTTTCTTGTAAATTTGGGCCGGTCCAGTACACTCTGAGTATGGATACTCTGAGGTAGCCATTTCTAGCATACACATTCCGAATGCGTACACGTCTACACTTTCATCGTAATGTTCTTCGTACATCTCTGGAGCCATAAACTCAGGGGTTCCAATAATGGATTTGGCAAATGAGCGATTTTTTAAGGTAGCCAGTCCCAAATCTCCAATTTTTACCGAACCAGTGGTCCCAGAAATAAATATATTGTCACACTTCAAGTCTCGATGGATTATTGGTGGCGTTCGAGAATGGAGAAAGTAAAGTCCTTTCAGAATTTGCCGATACCAAGACTTTAAGACTTTCAAGTTGACCTTCTTGAAACGTCGCAAGTACCTAAATATAGAGTAAATATATTATTAGAAAGTCCGTTGCAAACCAAATGGTCTGAAAACAATTACTCGTTGTACAAGTGACAAAATCGACTACAAAAATAAGTACAATAAAAGTACATTTTAGCATAATGCATGGCGGTCATTATGCTCGTAAAAATGGGGCCCATATTTCTGAGCAGTAGTTGTTACTTGCTACGCTGCTAGTACGTGCATTTTACTAACAGGGCGGACACTGCGGACAGGGCCTAATAAGTACCGTATAATAATACCTGAGGGAACCGGAAAAACATATAACAAAGGGTCACTTGATTATTCACAAGAGACATGTTACAAATCCACTATCTAAGATCGAAGTACAGATGTACATATATGAAACTAAGTCTACCAAAAAATTGGACCACCTAGCTAAGTGTCAACGACCAAGTTTTATATGCTCTCAGTATAGAAGCGAAAGGAAGCTCACAGCCACGCAGCTATAAAGAGTTGCTTCAATGAAAACATCCTTGACGGTATTCAGTAGTCATTACCAATATCAATATATGCATAATTGTTGAAAGATATAAATAGAACTCAAATATATGTACATATAATATATTGTTTAACTACTATTGTTCGTCGTCAGTCTTCGCTGCTTCACCTAAACGAAACTATTGAAGTACACCACTCTGCAAATGAAACACACTTGATTTTACGGACATATCATTCGGCCCTGCAGATTTTCACTGATGAAGAAAAATAAGCAGAATAATACTGAACTGGTGACTCCAGGATTACTTTCTTTGTCAGGTCTCCGGTGCTCAGGCCTAGCCTATGGCACACACCCTGAAACTAACATATAAGTGTGGCCGACTGTTACTAGATATAGATACGTAGACAGTTAGCTGGGATTACCTTACTTTTGCACGCTTAAAGCGCAGCGAGGCGAGCTGATTTAGCCAGGTTTCTGGATGATTAATTAGGAATTATGGCGTGAATATATGCATAACTTACAAACGTCGTTGTGAACAAATATCTACGCATGTCAGCAAATGCATAGAATGTATAACTTTTCTGCGGTCGAATCCTACACGAGTACGACAGGATGCACCCATATTTATGATTTATATTAAATTCGACTACGTCAAAAATTCATGTGCACAGCTCTTTCATTTGACATGTACCCGCCCAAAACAAAAGTCACCTGCTCCTAAAACTGAATACCACAAAATATCGAAAATCCGTTGGCCAGCCATAGGTCCAAATATGTAATGATTGTAACAAAATTACACTAGCCATAATGAAAGTATTACGTAACCAGACCATCCAGCAAATGTGCATACGTAATACGTACATAAGATTAGAAGTTCGCGATATACACCTACATATATTTATACTGGTGAAACGATTTAGAATTGGGCCATTCTACAATGTTACCAAGTTTGATTAACTCTAGTCAAATGCAAGTAACGAAAAATTCACGAGTAATACAAAGAAGAATAAGCTTACATTTTTAGTGTACCAGAAGTCATAAGCTCCGTCACCAAAACAATGTATTTCTTCTTGGATGCCATAACTTCCCAGTAATCATAAAATCTAACGATATTAGGATGCTGAAGGTTTTTGAGCATCTCGGCTTCCTCGCGAAATCTTTGGCGTTCTGTTTTGCTTAACTTTTTTTCCTGCAGAAGCAAGCCAAAGTTACATAGAAAACAGTTTACATTATCAGGTTTGGGTAAAATAAGCATAAATACGCTGTTATTTGCTGTTATACACACCTGTAATTCACACCATGCGACACTCACACCCGTTTGAGTATCTAGTCCTCTGTAAACAGTCTTGAAGCTCCCTCGACCAATTTCTTCATCGAATTTTAAATACCTACCATCCGGGCTTTGATCAACGGCCTCTTCTTCCCCCTCCTCCGTATCACTACGATCCTTATTCTCCTTGTCACGATCATTACTACTAGCATTGTTATTTAAATTCGAATTCGCGGAGTTTATAATACTCTTATCTTGGGACTCTGCCATCTTAACGTCACCCATCTCTAACTTAATCTCCACATCTTTTCGATGAGACTCGGTCGTATTAGCGACCATGCTGATGGACGGTGCGGAGGATTTTTCACCAATATCTTGGTGATTTACTACTACTGTTCCACTTCCACTGCAACTTTCTTCTTTGATGGATTCCAGTTCTTTTTCACTCTTTTCCACATCTTGCTTCTCACCTGGGGAGGATGACAATCTGACCACAGTGTCATTCCTCACACTTTCATCTCCGCTGATCTGTCTACCTCCTTCTGAAGTGCCTTCCGCTTTCTTGGTGCTCAAGTCAGTACTAATATCTATCCCGTCTACACGTACGTCACCACCATCATGATCACTAAGGTTCTCTGAAGCTGTCCCATTGTGTCTCGATGTCTTCGTAGCTAACCCCTGTGTTTGAGATACAACGACCTTGTCTTTAACTATTGCATCGTCGGCACGTATTGATCCTCTTTCACTCAAGAAGGGAGACGGGGCCGAGATTGTTTTCCTTGAGGGGAAAATGTCGCCTAGGTTTCCCGTACTGACAGTCTTCGAAGCACTACTTCCGGTCGAGAAATTACTGTCACTGGAACCGTGAAATGACTTCCTCGGGGACAAACTTCGATGGTGATTTCGGAGTTGGTGCAGGGGGAAGGTGCTGGAAGTTTCGTCGTACCCAGGCTTGTCAAGGGTTGAATAACTCCGTCTCGGTCGTACCGTTCTTGATGCCGGTCTGTAAATAAAATCGAAAAATATCAGTAGTGGACAACATTCACACTGTCAACCATGTTCACATTCTTGATAGTAGTATTTTACTATTTGAAGTCAGAGTGGTGCGATAACTTATTTCCTTCAGTTCCTCGCGCTATATACCACGAAAATAGTTATTTTTTGTAAACTGTGTTAACCAAACTTCTTATACATGAATACTTATACATAGAACACATACACAGAACACACCAACTGGTCCTGCATCTGGGCGAGGAGAAAGTTTTGGTAGTAATATTGACTGTAACTGTGGACACAGGTATAACTTAGCTATTCATTACTAGTTGTATCCAATACTTAAAGGTTATATATTATTAGAGTTGAATTGACGCGAATAGTTGTATATATTTATGTTGTTTTATTATAGTGTATTTTGTCGGATAAATAACATGACCTGGAAGAATACAGGCATCAATATCAATAATATTGACTTCAATATTAATGAGTATGTTGGGCGTCAATGTCCATCAATTTTCTACAGTCACTGATTCTATTTCAGAATGCGAATGTAATTAGATAAAGTCAAAAAATGCTAGCATTTGGATTCTAAGGCGGGAAATATTTATGACACAACCGAAAACTGATTGTTACCGTTATCGCCTAATATCCTCTTTCGTGCTGAATTCAGTCTATGCACCAATGTAGCAAACCAAATTGTGCATAACCGGAGTTCGCGGGGTGATCAAAGACCACACGAATACTTTTTAGTATCTAGCCAGCTTAAGTTATGACTTTGAAAACAGCTTGAGGAAAGTAGTTTCTTCTTCTCACCTGAAAGAAATAATAGCGACTGATATTGTGATGCAATCATAGTTTAACACTGACCAACACATCCACAGTTTAATCCAAGCGTAAACTTGCGGCTACAAAGTTTTAATTAGCACAGAACTCAGGCACAAGGTTTTGCTTTATGCAGAATTAAGAAAGCAGCACACCAGTATTTAGGGAAGGGCCTCAAAAATGAGTATTAACCTCTCGCATCCTACCCTACAGCGTTAAATGGCTTTATGACAAATATCTAACGTAAAACTACAACCGTGCATTTGTATGTCATGCATTTGCTTATTGCTTACATATCACATTCGAATATATACATATATGCATAATCAAGAACTGTGATAGATAATATCTCCACTTCTTTCTGCACACAGTCACACAGTGCTCACAAATCACAAATAAACATGTATACTCATACCATACATATGCCTAATGCACGAGACATTATGTAAGTGTAAGTACTAAGTACTAATGTGCATATACACTAGCCACTATATTAGGGCATAACTAATATTCTTTCTAGCTATGCCTACGACATATTTAGTATGCCTACAGCCTATACACTACACAGTCACTGTGAGCCAAGTGTGCAGTGTGCAGTGTGGCGACTGTGGCCTATTCTCTCCGCTCAGTTTTTGTTCCCATATTTCCTCGTTCCTTGCTGCTACTGCACTTAAAAATTACAACTACTTAAACGAATAAAAAGGGAATGATCAACTATTTGTATAAAGTACTTTGATGTCATCGAGCTTTACCACACCACAGATGGATTGACATAAGATGCAATGATACTGTCAGTAGTTCCTGACACGACTGGAGTCTGGGCAAACGCAGGAGGGGCGTTCTTATCAGCGTTATCGATGACGCCGATTTCGAACGGATGCCTATTTTCTCCTATTTTCGGCCTCTGGTGCATTAAAAGGGTAAACGCTGGCACAAACCGCCGAAAACTATATAGGGACGCTCCCTTGTGCACTGTGGAATTAATGAATTCATCACTCACATCGCACGAGTAATGTGCATAATCTGGCTAAATATACTACGTTTAGCAACTACTGCTTATGCTTACTCTAGAATTTAAAAAACGTTAACCATAAGAACAAAGTTAAGAGTTTACACGTATTTACATATAAATATGTAATGTACCTAGTACCTATGTGTATAATATGCGCAAACAAATCCTACAAGTATCCATCCGATTAGTAACTTTGGTTATACTGACGGTTTGAAAGCTCAACAGCCAACGCATTACCGCAGCTTCCTCCACAGAGTCTCCACAGAATCAGACAAGGTCAAATGTCAAATACATATTTACTATCTGTAGTTACTGCTCATGCCAATGATGGGCGCCTTCCTAGAAAATAGGCCTATTTTGTAGGCAGGTGTCAAAAATACAGATAGGCTGTAGGCAGGAGTCAAAACAAATATGCTGCCCCTAATATGCTTCTGATTTTTACTAATTTTTTGCTTTATTTTGCTTTATAATTGAAAATATAGGCCTATTTTATAGGGTTTTTGTAGGAGGCCCGTTATTTTGTTTTCAAAATAGGCTAGGAAGTAGGAAGGCGATAATATGAAGGAATAGGAAATAGGCAAAATAGGCAGGCATTTTAAATGCCCATGACTTGCTCATGCATTAACCAAATACTTGAAAAAATAGCGGTTTACGTTTATTTGTAATAGAAAAAATATACATACATGTAGGTATCTATTAGGGTGGTTCGAATCAATAATCAATATCAATATTATTGATAATATTGACTTTTTTTGAGTATATTGTTGCACCAATATGTATTGTTATTTTCCGTCAATATA